>WNHD01001817.1:0-17278 GCA_011057455.1 Ganaspis sp. Gsp50 | reverse complement strand
AAAGTTAAAACGACCAACTTCACGTGCGGACAGAATGAATGAATGAATGAATGAATGAAAGAAGGAATCGTTGTCGATTATTATATATAATTTTATATTTCAATTTATATTTTAATATATTATTTATTGTTTATTTATTATTATTTATTGTTTATTAATTATTATATTCTTATTTTATTAAGTACATTCAAAAGTTTATTTTATTTATTATTTATTTTATTTATGTGTAAGAAAACAATTATTATTTTTCTTGTTTTTTTCGATAGTTTCTAAAATCAGTTGTTAATAATTAACGAATATTAATTAAAATATATTAAATTATATATTTACTTTTATTTACAAGCTCAATAATATAAAAGCATAATAGAATTTTCAATAAAATATACAACCATTTCTCAACTTTTTATTAACATCTCTTAATATTTTTTATGTATCAGTTATTATTAAAAAATTTTATTTCTCTCAAGATGAGATTATAAATATTTATTATTGTTTAATTTTTTACAAAAGAAGTTTAGAAGAAAAATCCATTAAACGTGTTACGTCGTTGTTATTATTATTATTACTATTATTATTATTATTATTATTATTATTATTATTATTATTATTATTATTATTATTATTATTATCTATTTTTGTATTATTTTACTTGTTATTTTTATTATTGTTTTTGTTATTATTTTTGCTATTATTTTTCTTATTAATATTTCTGTTATTATTTTTGCTTTTATTATTTTTGTTAACATTTCTGTTATTATTTTTATTCTTATTTTTCTTGTTATTTTTGCTATTATTTCTGTTATTATTTTTGTTTAATATTTCTGTTATTATTTTTGCTATTATTTTTCTTGTTATTTTTGCTATTATTTCTCTTATTATTTTTGTTTAATATTTCTGTTATTTTTGCTATTATTTTTCTTATTCCTTTTTTTTAATATTTTTGCTATTATTTTTCTTATTACTTTTGTTAATATTTTTGCTATTATTTTTCTTATTATTTTTCCTATTATTTTTGTTAATATTTTTGCTATTATTTTACTTATTATTTTTCCTATTATTTTTGTTAATATTTTTGCTATTATTTTTATTATTATTTCTATTAATATTTTTGTTACATATTATTTTTGCTATTATTTTTGTTGATTACGAAAACATTACTAATAAATCCTTTTCAGTTGTTGATAGGAAAAAATGAAAATTAATGCAACAACGTTAGGAGAAATCTAAGGACAAAATGGACCCAAGGGCCCCTCCAGAGGGGGCCCCTGGTGACCCTCTAGAAATTCCCAGCATGGACAAAATATCCGATGTTTCGGAAACTTGGTCATCCGATAATATTGTACCTTCACCACTCTGCGAGCAGCCAAAAAAAATTAACAACAAACTCTTATTTTTGACGGTAATAATCTCCTTTTAATATTTTTTCAAAATCACAAATCAACAGGCTCAAGTCGATGATGTAAAAGTACTCAATCGCACATCATCACTCCTGATTTCCCCTCCAAAATTTATTAACTAAATTTAACAAAAAAGGAAATACAATTTTTTGAAAAAGCAAAAAACAGGATTTTCTAACAATGAAAATTTTCCTTTTGAAAAAAGGCCAGATTTTGAAACGAAGAACACATTTTTCGCGGAACAATGAAATGTTTTAAAATCTTTTGCTAGAAAGAAACAGATTTTAATCCTTTCTTGAAGAGGCACTATTTTTCAAAATTGTTTGCTGAAAAAACATTTGTTTGTTCACAAACTTTGTTTATTCGCTAACTTTGTTTATTCGCTAACTTTGTTTATTCACAAACAAATGTTTTAAAATCTTCTGTTGAAGAGAAACTAATTTTCTAAATCGTTTCTTGAACAATTTTTCAAAATATTTTTGCCGAACAAGAAAAACGTAATCTTTTGTTAAAGAGGAACAAATTTTTGAAATCGTTTACTGAACAATCTTTTAAAATCGTTTACTGAATAATCTTCTAAAATCGTTTACTGAACAATCTCTTAAAATTTACATCTCTTTCAAGAAAAAATGTTTTTAATAATGTTAAGAATGTTTTTTAATACATTTTAAAAAAATTCTTTTCTTTATTTTGCTTTTGTTCGTGAGATTTATTTATTTAAAGAAACGAGATGCTGATTTGCTTTTTGATTTTCAGGTGGAGTATGTGGAAGATCAGACACGAGACTACGCCAGAATGTTTTCGGTGTATGAGCCAGTTTCCTATTCTCCGAGGGCTTCCTCGCCACTTTCGGAATTTGAACATCGTGTCAGTCCCCACGATCCAAATTTGAGTTCTGCCGCAAGATATTCGCCGACTCCGGTTCAATTGCCACCCTCTCCTTTTCAAAATTCCGTCGTTGTTCTGCAAAACTCCCCTTCGTCTTTGAGCTCAACGTCGGAGACGAATTCGAGGACCAATTTGAACTTCGCCGCTCAATTGGCCGACCAAGCGACTTCGCATAACATTCCACAAAACGACAATCCCGCGGATTTTGTTGAGTCGAGCAACGAGGAAGGTCTCGTAGCTGGCAACGAATTAATCCTCATGCAGGGTACGTTTCTCTTAAATTTATTACAATTTTTTCTCGTTTTCTTTTTCTACTAAATTTGGTCCTTTTTGTGGTTGATTTGATCGGTATTTTGCTCTTTTGACGATTATTTTGTTCCTTTGACGATTATTTTGTTCACTTGACGATTATTTTGCTCCTTTGATCATTGTTTTGATCCTCTGACCATTATTTTTCTATTTTTACCATTAATCTACTCCTTTGACAATTATCTTACTTCTTTGACCATTCTTTTGCTATTTTGGACATTATTTTGCTCCTTTTGACAATTATTTGTCTAATTTCATATTTATTTTTATCCTTTGGTAATTATTTCCTTTCAGTGCTTCTTTTTTCTTTACAGTGATTCTTATTTTTCTTTCATTGATTTTTATTTTCTTCTGACACTTATTTTCTTTTTTTTGCTTTATTGCCTTGTCATTTATTTTCCTCCTTATTTCTACCCTTCGATACTTATTTTATTCCTTTTTCTATTTTCTATGTTTTTATTTTTTTTTAACTTATTTCTCTTCTATTTTCTTCCTTTCTTTTGTTATTTTCTTCCTCTTATTACAGGGTTTCTACAACTCTGAAAAACCTGGATTTCTCGTGAAAATCTCATGGAATTTTCATTTATACCATGGAAATTTATTCAAATTTTTCCAGAATTTTTACGTCAAACTTTCAATTTTTCAAACAATGGAAATTTATTTTGTGTACATATTTAATTTCTTTACTTTATCATGTTTATTAAGTTCTGCCAAAATTAATAATATTAGTATTATTATTATTAAATATTATTATATAAATATAGTTAAAAAGTATATTATTATTATACTTTTTTTACAGAAAGAAATTACAAAATACTTAAAACTACTTTAAAATATTTAGGGCTATTATAAATATTTAAAAACCATTATTGTTATTAATTCTTAAAAATACTTAAAAGAAATTACAAATACTTTAGAATATTTAAAAACACTTTAAAATGCTTCAAAATCCTTTATATTATTTCAAAATACGTTAAAAAACTTCAATATATTACAAAAGTATTTAAAATACTACTTCTGACGGCTTAAAAATATTTCAAAATAAAATAAGAATTCTTAAAATTACTTCAAAATATTGAAAAACATTTAAAATTACTTTTTATACAGAGAAAAAGCTTTAACATATTTAAAACAACTTTAAAATGCTTGAGACTACTTCAAAATACATTCAAATATTTTAAAATTCTTCAAATTAATTTAAAATATTTCCAAATACTTCAAAAGATTTAAAATCAATTAAAAACACTTTTTATACAAAAGGCAAATTCAAAATATTTTAAAAATTCTCCAAATTTCTTTACAATTTTTAAAAATACTTAAAACAACTTCAAAATATTTAAAAATTCTTTAAAATATTTCCAAATACTTCAGAATATTTAAAAACACTGAAAAATACTTCAAAATCCTTTATAATACTTTCAAATACTTTCAAAGACTTCAAAATATTTAATAAATAGTTCAAAGTATTTAAAAATACTTAAAAATACCTTTTATACAAAAAAAAACTTCAAAATACATTATAAATTCTTCAAATTTCTTTAAAATATTTAAAAATACTTAAAGCTACTTTAAAATACTTCAAAATACTTTTTAGACAGAAAAAATTTTCAAAATACTTTATAAATTCTTCAAATTCCTTGAAAATATTTAAAAATACTTAAAACTACTTTACAATACTTAAGGCCATGTACTTCAAAATACTTCAAAATATTTATAAATCCTTAAAATATTTAAAAATACTTTCAATTACTTCAGAATTTTTTCAAATACTTCCAAATACTTTAAAATATTTAATAATATATACTTCAAAATATATGAAAACACTTCAAAATTTTTTAGAATACTACAAAATACTTCAAAATTCTTTATATTACTTTAAAATACTATAAACGACTTCAAAATATTTAAAAATACTTAAATTTCTTTAAAGTTTTTCAAAACACTTCAAACTACTTCAAACTACTTTAAAATACTTCAAAATATTAGAAAATACTTGAAATATCTTTAAAATATTCCAAAATAATCAAAACTACATTAAAATACTTCAAAATACTTCAAAATATTTAAAAATATTTAAAATGTCTTTTGAATATTTCAAAATACTTAAAACTACTTTAAAGTACTTCAGACTACTTCAAAATATTTCAAAATATTTAAAACTAATTTAAAATAGTTCAGACTTTTTCAAAATATTTCAAAGTTTTTAAATTACTTCAGAGTTATTCAGAATAATTTAAAATAATTAAAAGTACTTCAAAATATTTAAGAATACTTTAAATTTGTTTTTAAAAATATTTAAAAGTATTTAAAATACTTCAGAGTTATTCAAAGTACTTTAAAATAATTAAAAACACTTCAAAATATTTAGCAATGTTTGAAATTACTTTTAAATATTTCCAAATACTTCCCAATACATCAAAATATTTTATAATTCTTCAAAATGTTTAAAAATACTTAGAATGTCTTTAAAATATTGAAAAATACTTTAAACTACTTTAAAATGTTTCAGAATTCTTATAAATATTTTAAAATACTTTAGACTACTTCAAAATACTTCAAAGTGTTTCATAATACTTAAAATTACATTAAAATATTTCTAAATACTTCCCAATACTTCAAAATACTTAAAATTATTTAGATATACCAAAAATACTTTAAAATACTTCAAAATATTTAAAAATACTTAAAATGTCTTTAAAGTATTCCAAAATAACAAAAATTACATTAAAATATTTAAAAATACTTTAAATTACTTCAAATTGTTTCCAAATACTTCCCAATAAATCGAAATATTTTTTATACACTTCAAAGTACTTAAGATGGATTTAAATTTAAAAATAATGATCTTAAGTAATTTCAATTTTATTTAAAAAATTATTTTTGCAATTTGTCTAAGAGCCTAAAAAGTCTTTCGTTGTTCCGAAACTAATTTATATTTTTACAAAATATCGAAATAGACATAAAAATTTTTATATTTCTCTATGTACGGAAAAAAAGTGCATGAAAATGTATATTATTTTGTAGGAGTCCTGTATTATTTTCTTCCTTTTCTTCGTCCTTATTTATAATTGACTATATTTTTTAATTCCTTCTTTTCTCATTAATTTTTATTTTTCTTCTTTGCTTCTTATTTTGTTTCCTTCGCTTCTTATTTTTCCCCTTCCCTTTTTACTGTCCTTCTTCCCTTCTATATTTTTCTCCTGTACACCTTTCGATTATTTTTCTATTTATTTTTTTTTCTGGATTCATTTTTTTTGTTTTACTTTATATTTATTTATTTATATTTTACTTTTTTATTTTATATTTATATTCTATTTTTCATATTTAATCGCATTTTATTGCCATTTCAGGTGCTAATTCTGAATTGGAACCTTCGGCTCCTCCGTTGATGCTAACTGGCTCTGATTTTGCACTCACTCGCGACTTTCTTGTGATGCATGACGATCAAATCAGCGTTATGAACTCCTTTAAGAGTGAAAATTTGGAAATAACCGAGACTTACATCCCAAGTCCAATGCAGACTCTTAACTCGAGCGAGGAGTTGGACCTTTGCTCGGCAGTCGAATCCGAAAAGGTTTTAGAAACAATGAAAATCGTTGACAATCTCCTCGAATCAAAAGAGGAAGAAGAAACTCCTAAAAAAGTCGTCCGAAGATCCAAGCGACAAATAAATGACAAAAAGACTTTCTGTAAGCAGCTACTCACATTTTTCAATCTTTCAATCAATTCATTCAATCGTTTCGCCCTAAAAACTAATTTAGTTTAGTTAGAACACTAATTAGAAAAATTTTATTTTTCTAACAAAGTATAAAATTGGTTAGTTTTTTAGTTGTCAAGTTGTTTAGTTTCCTAATTACAACATCATTTATTTTTCTAACAAAGTATAAAATTTAGTTTTCCTGTTGTCGAATCATTAAGTTTTTTGATAATAAAATTGTCTTGTTTTCTGATTACAAAATTGTTTTAGTTTCTAGTTACAAAATTGTTTAATTTTCCAGTTAGAAAATTTTTTAATTTTCGTGTTACGAAATTGTTTAATTTCGTTAGAAAATTGTTTAATTTTTGTGTTACGAAATTGTTTAATCGCTAATTTTTGTATTTTAGGGTGCAAGGAATGCGACAGCATTTGTGCAGACGAAGACGGATGCATGTCTCATAATGTTCAGACAATTGCAGATCAACCAGTTCCTTCTAGAGCGATAGCAACTCTTCCTAGTTCGTATTTGTCTATTAATAAATTAGGTCCGAACGGGACATTAGAGCGAGAATTTGGAGTTTTCGCAAAGAAAATTATTCGAAAACGAACACAATTCGGGCCAATTGAAGGAGTTTTGTGTGATTACGATGGCACTTTCTTCGATGACACTTTACCACTTTTGTTCGAAAACGAAGACGGTGATTTTTTCCGAGTAGACGTCTCCAACGAGAGTGAGTATTTTTATTCAATTTTTATAAACTTTTTAACATTCATTCGCAAAAAATTCAACTCAGCTGTAATTGAATTTAGAATCGTGTTTTTGTCGTTTTGATGCGTCTTTTTAACGGATTTGAATTGGAAATTAATTACAGCTGTGAATAAAAATAAATATCTAAATAAAATTTTGATAAAAATGAATTGCAATAAAAAGGAATTGCAATAAAATGGAATTGCAATAAAATGGAATTGCAATAAAATGGAATTGCAATAAAAAGGAATTATAATAAAAAGGAGTTACAACAAAAAGAAATTAAAATAATCAAAATACTTATGGTCCATTTGAAGTTCGGAGAATTCTGTAATAATAATATAATATAAATAAATAAAATAAAATTGACGAAATAAAAACCATTAAATTGTATTTTTACTATAAATGAAGGTAGTGAAAAGAGAAATGAGAAAAATAATGGTAGTAAAAATAAAAGTAATAAAAATGAAATAAAATAAATAAAATCAGAATGAAAATAATAATAAAAAAAGGAACAAAAATAATAAAAGAAGTGACAATAAAAATAATAAAAATAAGGATTGAAGAGTAAAATTATTGAAAACAATAAAAATATAAATAAAAAAAATGTAAATAAAGGTAGAGAAATTAATGTAATAGAAATAAAAATAATAAAAATAAGAATTTAAGATTGAAAGTATTGAAAACAAGAAAAATAAAAGTAGTAGAAATAAAAAAAAATAAAAATAAAGATAGAAAAATAAAAGTAGTAAAAATAAAAATAATAAAAATAATAAAAATAATAAAAATAAAGAACTGTGGGGTTAATATGTTAAAAAACCCGAAAGAGTATACATAGAGGGATAATAAAAATAAAAAAAAAATAATAAAAATAAAGGTAGAAATAAAAGTAGTTGAAATAAAAATAATAAAAACAAAAGTAATAAAAATAAAAATAATGAAGTTTATTATAAATATTGTAGTCCAAGAATTTTTTTTTAAAAAAAACTCTTTTTTTTGCTCAATTTTTTAATTGTTCTGTTTTTTTAATTTTTAGATACTTCAAATTGGATGCGTTTCGTCCGACCGGCTCTAACTTACAAAGACCAAAATTTAATGATTTGCCAACAAAACGAGGGTATCATGTTCCTCACGACGAGAGATATTTTGCCAAAAGAGGAATTAAGAGCTGGGCCTAATCCGGAATATGCAAAAAAGAGAAATTTGAAAATTCTAGAAGCTGATTTCGATAACGCTAATGGTACTACTTCAAATCATTTTTTCATTTCAATTTATTTTTCATCCTCAACTGTCCAAATTGTGCCTCAAAATGTTCTTAAAACAATTTTTTTGTTCACCTTTCTTTCCGTATTTATTTGTCTTTATTTATTTTTCGTTTTATTTATTTTTCTTTTTATTTATTTTTCTTCTTATTTATTTTTCTTATTTATTTTTCTTTTTGTTTATTTTTCTTATTTATTCTTCTTTTTGTTTATTTTTATTTTTCTTTGTATTTATTTTTTCAATTTCCTTCTTTTTTTCATTTTCCCTTCATTCCGTTCTTTTTTCTACTTTCCATTACTTTATTTTTCTTGTTTTCTTTTTGCTATTTTTCTCCTCAAGAATTTGAAGATATTTTTGTGCGATTTCTGCCTTTCTTTCTTCACTTTTGTTATTTTTTTTCCTGTCTGTTTTCGTAATTTCTAAATCAAAATGTTTATTTTTGATATTCCCTTTTTTTTGCTCATGATTTTGTTTAATTTTCTTTCTTTATTTTTAATTCTAGATTTATTCTTATTTTCTTTCTTTTCTCTCTTTTCTTATCTTTCTTCCTTTTCTCTCTTTTCTTATATTTCTTCCTTTTCTCTCTATTTTTTTTCTATAATTCATAATTTTTCTCTCATGATTCTTTTATTTTATTTTTATTTTATAATTGTGTGATTCTCTATTTTCTTCTTATTTTTATTCCTTTCTGTATTTTTCTTTAATTATATAAAAATCGAAGGATGCTGAGATTCGTTCCTGTTTATTTTTAGTTTCCAACGGCGATTCGTGGCCTTGCTTCGAGTGCAACCGTCTCTTCCCAACATCAGGAAAATTGCAAAGCCACCTAAATGTTCACGATAGTCCGCAAAATGAGTCAAAAGCTAGAACTAAACGTAGAAAGTTACACATTTCTTCCAAGTAAGCATCAAAGACTTTCGTTTGACTTTTTCGAACCCGAAATTTTCAATACAATCAAAACGCGAAATAGTAAATATTATACTAACAGTAGTATTAAGAGAATTTAATCATAAATAATGAAAAGAATGAATCGAATAATAATAGTAATAACAATAATAATAATAATACTAATAATACTGAACAATTTGCCTTTCAGTAAACTCTACAAAGTCGTAAACGACCAGAAGATTCTCTACTCCTGTCCACACTGCTCGAAAGTATTTTCCCGAAGCTACAGCTTGAAACGCCACTTATTGATTCATCCGAATAACAAGACAGCACGTTACGAATGTCCCAAGTGCGGCGAAAATTTTCTGTATCCAAACAATCTTTGTAGACACACTAAAGTGTGTCAAAGTGAGAATTCTGCCGAGAAGGAGAAGGAGAAAGAAAAGGAGAATTCTGGACAAAATTCCGAGTGGAAATGCACACTCTGTAATTTGACTTTTTATAAAGAATCTCTTTTCGAGAGTCATAAGAGTGTTCACAATGGACTGGAAAACGGCTGCAAGTTTCTCGTTTGCTCTGAATGCGGGGTGAAATTTGAGAAGGAGAGCGAACTTATTAAACATGTATCGCAACATGGAAAATTGCCACTCAAAAAGGCTGCGAACTCGACTCCTTCCGCTGCCTACAAATGCTCAATGTGTTATAAACGATTTGCTACCAAAGTACGACTGCAACAACATTGTTTGGTTCACGGTGCTGAAGACCAAAAACCACTGCCATGCAATATCTGCTACAAAAGATTCATGAACAATTCGGCCCTCTCGTGTCATCTCAAAACTCACAGAAGTAAGTTTGACAGTTGAATGTAAAATGAAATATTCTGTTTTAAGGGAAATGTAAAATGGGATATAAAAAGATAAAATAAAATAAAAGAGTGTAAATAAATAAGTAGAAATAAGTAAAAATAAGTAGAAATAAGCAGAAATAAGTAGAAATAAGTAGAAATCAATAAATATAAATCAATGTAACATAAAAGCAAATGAATAAATAATAAAATAAAATAGATGACGTAGAGCAGAACAAATAAAATACAAAACGAAAAAAATGTAAAATAAAAAGAAGTAAAAATATAGTGGATAGGGTAAAATATTCTGATAAATGTGTATTTAATTGTAATGATTGTTTTTGTTTGTTTAGAAGAAAAGCAAATGTTCGAATGCCCGATGTGTAAAGAGCTGTTTGATCAGATTTTGATGCTGAAGGATCACGTGGAAACACACAGAAATCAGGACGATACGTTTACCTGTCCACACTGCCAGCGAAACTTTACTAAATATTCTGTAATTCGCAAACACATCAGAGCTCATCATTGTGAGCGCAAACATAAATGTACCTTCTGCGTGAAACGTTTCCCAACAGTGGATAAATTACGAATGCATTTATTACGCCATTCAGACCACAGGTAATTAAATTCAATTTTGCAATTAATTTTCATCTTTGTCTTTGTTTTTAAAAAACGGCAGGGTTTCTACAATTCTGAAAAACAAGAAATTCTCAAGGAATTTCATTATTCTATAATATGAATAATAATTCATTATTCTTCGTTCTTCTTGGAATCATGGAAATCTCTTGGAATTTTCATTTATAACATGGAAATTTGTTTTTTATTCAATTTCTTTAAAGAACTTGATCATACAGTGTTTTTAGAGAAAAAAAAATTAAAAATACTTGAATACATATTTAAATATTACATATTTAATAATAATACATATTTAAAAATACTTAAAATTTCTTTAAATTATTGAAAAATACTGAAAACTACTTTAAACTATTTCCGATTACTTCAAAATATTTCAAATCTCTTCAAAATATTTAAAAATACTCAAAATTATTTTTAAAAGACTTAAAATTACTATTAATTATTTCTCACCTACTTCCCAATACTTTAAAATATTTAAAAATACTTGAAAATATTCAAAAACACTTGAACATATTTAAATGAACTTGAAATTATTTTAAAATATTTCCAAATACTTTCTAATACTTCAAAATATTTTAAAATACTTCAAAACATTTAAAAACAGTGAAATATACTGAAAAATACTTCAAATTACAATAAAATATTTCCAAATACTTCCCAATACTTTAAAATTTTTCAAATTCAAATTCAAGTAAATATTATAAAATACTATACAAAATATTTAAAATCTCTTCAAAATATTTAAAAATACTTAACATTATTTTAAAATCTTTTCAAGTTCTTCCTAACACTTCAAAATAGTTTAAAATACTTAGAAATACTAAAAAATATTTCAAAAAACTTGAAATTACTATTAAATATTTCTCACCTACTTCCCAATACTTTAAAATATTTAAAAATACTTAAAAATATTTAAAAATACTTAAAATATTTAAAGACACTTAAAAATATTTAAACGTATTTAAATGTACTTAAAATTATTTTAAAATATTTCCAAATACTTCCCAATACTTTAAAATATTCTAAAATACTGTAAAATATTTAAAAGCACTTGAAAATATTTAAATGTAGGTATTTAAAATTATTTAAAAATATTTCCAAATACTTTCGAATACTTCAGAATATTTAAAACTGCTTCAAAATATTTAAAAATACCTTAAAATATTTAAAAACACTTCAAAATACTTAAAAATATTTGAATGTACTTAAAAATACTTTAAAATAATTTAAAAGACTTTAAAAGACTTCACAATATTTCAAAGTATTTGAAAATATTTGAAAATATTAATAAAAATATTTTAAGTATTAAATAAAGTACAAACAGATATTTAAAATTTGATTTTTGTAATTATTTTAAAAGTATTGTAATACTTTAGACTATTTCAGAATACTTCAAAATATTTAAAAATTATTCAAAATATTTAAAAAATCTTTAAAATATATATAAAAATTCTTTAAAATATAAAAAATTCTTAAAATTACTATAAAATATTTCCAAATACTTTCCAATACTTTAAAATACTATAAAGTACTTTAAAATATTTAAAAATACTTGAAAATATTTAAAAGCACTTACAAATATTCCAAAAAATTTAAAATTTCTATAAAATATCTCTCACCTACTACCCAACACTTTAAAATATTTTAAAGCGTACTTCAAAATATTTCAAAGTATTTGAAAATACTAGTATTTTAAGTACTGATTAATTATAAATAGATTTGAAAATATTTGCTTTTTTTCAATATTTTAAAAGTATATTATTATAACTTCGGACTACTTCAAAATTTCGCAAAATGTTTAAAAATGCATCAAAATATTTAAAAATTCCCAATACTTCAAAATACTTCATAATTCTTTATATTAGTTTAAAATAATTCAAAAGAGTTTTAAAATTAAAAACAACGATCTAGAGTAATCTAAATTCTACTGAAAATTATTTTTTGAAAATTATTTCAAAAGTAATTTGATTTCTCACAAAATATTGAAAAATTCGCTTTTTAATTAAAAAATACATTAAAAAATATCATGGAAAATTTTCTATTTTTCTCATGGATATCATGGAAATCTCATGGTATTTTGTGAAGAAAAATTAGTAGAAACCCTAAAACCAGTTTTTGTTTAAAAAACGACATTTTTTTAATTAATTTTTTTAAAAATTAATTCTTTTGATTCATTCCCGCAATATGTAAATACCTGCGTGTTTAATAAGTAAATAATACTTTTGTACACCCACTAATAAAATAATTCCAATTGCATTCTTTTCTTAATGGAAAAATTGTAATTAATTTGTGATAATAAATTTATAATGAATTTGTGATGAAAAGTTGATAATAAAATGATAGAAAATTTATAATAAATTTGTGATAATAAATTTATAATGAATTTGTGATGAAGAGTTGATAAGAAAGTGATAGAAAGTTTATAATAAATTTGTGATGAAAATCCATTTGTGTCCTTTCAGAGAATTTCAATGCGCAATTTGTGGAAAGCGGTTTAAAAGAAAGGACAAATTGAAGGAGCATGTTACGAGGATGCACAATCCCCAAAGACCTAGTAAAGAACCAACGTCACCAATTAATCAAGCGAAGAAATTTGTGCCAAAAGTCAATCCCACCGAGTACGATCGTTTTGTTTACAAATGCCACCAATGTTTGGTGGGTTTTAAAAGAAGAGGAATGCTCGTTAATCATTTGGCGAAAAGACACCCCGACGTTCCGCCAGAATCTGTACCTGAACTTAATTTACCAATTTTGAGACAAACGAGGGATTATTATTGTCAATATTGCGAAAAGGTAGGCAATTTTGTGTTATCGATTATCGATTATATGTTTAATTATCGTCTTTCACACTATCCTTTTTTAATATTATTTCCCTGTTTACAATTTTGTATTGTTTAATATTTTTGTTAAATTTTTGTCTTTTCGTATTTTTTGTATCTTCTGTATTTTTTAAATTAATTTAAATTCGCGCGTTTCTTTTGGGGCACTGCCCGCAAGAGCTATAAGTTGGTACGTCACTGCGCGCGACGGTTTTTACTCCCCCGACTTCCCATCCCTGAAGGTCCTGCTGACCTGCGTAGATTCGGTTTGTAAGAATCGGCGCTCCGGTGTAATTTTCAATTTTCTTTGCAATTTAAATAGCAGCAATGTTTTTAAATCGTTTTGTCGTGTATTGTTTCATAAATATTGGAAATATTTGTAGGTTTACAAGAGCAGTAGTAAAAGGAAAGCACATATTATGAAAAATCATCCAGGAGCTGCTCTGCCGCCGAGTAATCGTCATAAGGAAACAGACATTCCAGGCTTGCCGAATTCTACTTTTAGTCAAACTGTTGGAAGTGTGACAACAACTCCTCAAGGTTGTCAGTGGTGTCACAAGCAATACGCCAGTAAAGTAAGTACTTTTTTCAAACTTCAATTACACAAAAAGATAACCTCACTTTCAGTGTTTGATTCCTTTTTAAATTTCCCGTCGCTGACGGAATTACGAAAGAAAATCATTAAAGTAAATCGATTTCCACACTCGCACATTTCGAACTATACAACTTCTGCTGCGTAACTTAAAAAATATATGATATTCAAAACGAATGGTTCATTTCCAAATTTACTGGATTTTATTTTAAAAAAAACCTACTTCGCGGAGGAACATAACCTTTGATTTTTCGAGATGTCGATCGGCTATTGGTTCCGTTGTCTAAATAAAAAAGAAAAACTTTTAAATAATGTTTTGGTGACAGTTTCTGGATGATTTATAAATTCTTTGTATTTATGATTCTTTGAATTAAAAGAATTGAACATTTTGAATTTTCGCGCTCTGCATTTACGTTAGATTGCCATCCTGCGAAATGTTGTCAGTACTGACAGTAGTTGAGAGTATGTAAGCAACTTCACAGTGATGCTTCCAAAACCAAAAACAAGTTAACAAGTGTTGTAGCTTCAACTTTAGGACCTTCATTATTTTAATTCTTGTTAATACTAGTTAATCTCAGTAACTAGTATCTTAGTGTGTTAATTTCAAAAATAAGACAAAGCGACTAAACATTCTAATGGCGGACCAAATTCCTATTCAACAACTGTCCGTGACGAATTCCAACGCCGTACCATCGCCAGATCAGCCTTCGCTCTTGAGACAAAGAAGCTCTACTCCATACCTTCAGGGGTACAATATATTTCAGAACATCCACTTGGGCTTTCATGATCCACTCGATTTTCCTGTGCAAATTGAAAACCAAAACACCTTGTTTGGAGCGACTTACGACTACATGAGAATGCTAGCAGGACATAGTTTTCGTATAAGCAAGGAAAATTTTATCAGGTTCTGGAAGACCTTGATTTTAAAAAGAACCCAAGATGTTTACAAGAAGGAAAAGAAGATTCGTCCTGAACACTATATGAAACTTGATAGAACGGTTCCAATACCTGCTCCTCTTGGAGAATTACTATATTCAATCGGGAGTTTTCAATCTAAAGCAACTGGAATTAATGTTCATACAGTTCCTCCTCAACGTCCAACTGAAAATCCTCCAAATTGGTGGGATCTGGATAAAGACATAATTCAGGACTGGATATCTCTATGCACCAGAATGAAAGAGGATTTCCAAATGAGGGAATTTCCTGAGAAAAAGAATTATGAAGATCGTCCACTGCCATTCATAACAGTACGTGATGATGGCCAGTTTCGAAGCCTTAGAACATACACAAATGAAACAACGGCTGCAGACGCATATGTTTGTTTTCTTAATGACGTTCTCTTTCTTGAAAACAACCGCATGAGTTACGATAAATGTGGTTTTGTGAGTATTACCGGACGCAATCGTAAATTCGAAATTGATCATTATTTGGCATCCTACCGTCTTAATAGGGACTTGTAAAATTCTAGTTCTTTATTTTGTTATTTGGATTTTTTTGGTGTACAAGAAAAATGATAATAAGCTTCTATAAATTGTCCAAAAAGTTCTACTGTTTATACCGCATCAGAAATACTTATTTTTAATCAATCAAGTTTTGTTTATAATTTTGTGAACTTAGAACGAGGATGTTCAAGTATTTTTGTTTCTTATGCTTCTTTTCGAGTTTGTACACAATGGATTAATGCAAATCATTATGTAATTACTTTAAAAATAAATACATAGTCCATTTATTGAATTTGCTGGCTTCATGGAATATCCCTCAATATACACGCAGAACAAATAGAAAATTATATTCATTTCATGAAAATTTTACTTCCTTATAGATGATTTTTTTACAAAAATCAACCTTCAACATTTTTTAATAACTTTATTTAAATTTAATAACAAAAATAATTTAAAATTTAAATTCCATAAATAATTGAAAAATTACAATTTATCTATAAACTTCTGTTGAAAAAAATACTTTGTGTGTCAGTCGATTCCTTTTCTACTGATAATCTACTCTATTTTGTTAAAATATAGACTATACAGACCAATCGATTCGTTTTTTAATGCAAAAAGTTTTTGCAAAAGGAACTGTTATTAAACATTCAAAATTTTAAAAGTTATTTTAAAAAAATGGAATTTTAAACGGCAAAAATAATAGAAAATTGTAATTTACTCTATCAAATCTTGGTCAAATATAGACTATATAGGTTAATCGATTTGTCTCGACACAAAGAATATGATTTTGCGATTGATGAATTAAATTTTTTAATAGGGAAAACATTTTCTCTAAAAAAACCGTATTTTTTAAAGAAAAAACTATCTCAAAAATTTTTGATTGAGTATTTCTAAAAATCCCTGTGTCCATTTCTAGATTTTTACAAGTGCAATAACTTTACCAAATTTCATTAAGATCGGTCAAAGCATTTTCAAAATAGAGAATCCACAAAAAACGAATGCACACATCTGGACATTGACTTTAAACTTCGTATATATGGTTTTTAGATGAAAATGAGTCGATTTAGACTATTTTTGGAAAATCGAAAATCGTCACGATTGCAATGCTTCCTCTATAAGGAAGCAAAAATGGATAGTAAACAATTAAATATTTTAGGATATTGAAAAACAGTTAATTCACAATATCTAGATATTAGCGGTGAATATACCGGATATTTGCTATTAATATCTAAGATATTGTGAAATAGAACCTGTAGATATTAAAGTTGATTATCTAGTATATTCAAGTCCAATATCTTCCATGTTTACGTTTACCCGCAGTATCTGCGCGTTTCAGTTTTAATCGTTTTGTGAATTGTGACTTTGGATCTAAATAATTAAGTAGAATATTCAAATGTTATATTAATAATTACAAAATATTTATCATTTTATCAGACTTGTGCACAAGTTTCATTAGATTAATTTAAAATGTGTTATGGTTATGTATAGACAAGAGAACTTAACCTCAAAACGAAATGCTTAAATTTTTCCATGTAAATGTAACCTGAAGATAGGAAACAGTGACAGGAAATTTAAAATCATAAAAACTTTTGTCAAGCTTTAATACTTTTGCATTAGTAAATAATGCTTCTTCTCAAAATAATGTTTCTTTTCAATATACTAGCGCAGTCGCCAGCCGCAAGCGGCTGTCTCCTTTACTTTCATTTTACCGTTCAACATGTACATTTAATTTTTTATCTAGAGGTGCAACGTAAT
>WNHD01001816.1:0-17280 GCA_011057455.1 Ganaspis sp. Gsp50 | reverse complement strand
TAAAACATATACATTTTCATCTAGGCATCCTGCACTATATAATCGCATTGGTCTCCATCACCCTAGAATTTTGGCCGAAAAACAGCCTTTTTGGGACAGACTGACTGGACTATTAGTCAAAAGTGACTAATTCAGATTTAGAGAGAAGGAAAGATAGAAACTGGACACAAAAGTGAAATTAATTTTTGAACAAGATGGTACAGAATTAGATAGAGGTAGGTTGCGTTTGCGTCTCTCGCGCAGCTTATCAACGCTATGTCAGTGCGCATGAGCAGCCTTAAAGGTCTTTCTACAATGTTCGCCTTGACGCAAACGTTGCGCGGTTCCCGTGTTAACATGAAAAATGGTATCTGCGCAGCGTTTGCGTAGTAACTATTTATTTTCGCATTGTAGAAAGACCTTCAGTAAAGAATCCAAGTCCCATGGACAATGTCCTCAAATTAATTAAAGTGCTACACATGGCAATGTTTATTAGAAAATTTTTTTACCACACGTTGGACTGTTTTCTCCGATAATTAGTGCTTGAACGGAATTCGTCGAGACTCCTAGTTTTTGGGCGATGAAAAATTGAAATCGACAACTTTCTAGAAATGTTCCGAGACCAATGACACGATTAGGCGGAAATCCGGAGAACTTCATAGCAGCATAGCACAAAATATCGACTGCAATTAAATGTAAATTAATAAGTCAATAATAAGTAAATAACTAATATTCCAAACATATGGTAGATGAAAAAAATAATCTATTTTTTACGAGGAAGGTTTATGGTTACTAACCAGGACTAGTGACAATGACGAGAACACTATTAGGTGCATATTTACAGATGTTCGGTATTAAGGACCTGAAAATTTGGATATTTTCATCAAGAAGACTATTAGGATCCTGATCCTTTTGTTTTCTGTTTCCAGCAGTAATTACACACACAGTAGCATCTCTTGCTGAACTATAATCTGTAATTTTTTGAAAAATTACATAGCACATAAAGTATTACAAGTATTTTACGTTTAATTAGCAGATTTTAACCTTTTGTACCAACGATTTTAGTATTGCCCATAAAAGCTCCAGCATGGGCCAAGTCTTCAGCTTCGGCCTTTGCCAAATCTTCGTTTGTGTCAATAAACACCAATTCTGATGCGATCCTCTAGATAATAAAAAATTAAGGAATTGATAAAAGTTACGTTTACAAAAGAATGTCACCCAAAATGTATAATCTTGAAATCAAAAACTAAAGTAGTTGACCAGGCTTGAAACGTGCTTTGAGTGCACCTTTGTGAGGAGACGAATTTCTCCTTCCACGCGCCGACACTTTTCCCCTTCTTACCGCATTCGCTCCGATTGGCGCGTAAAGCGGCGAATGCAGTAAAACGGGGGAAAATATTTTCGCGTGGAAGGGGGGTCCACTCGAGAATACTCTGAGAGCCCAGACTTGATTTAAAATAATAAAAATACTTGGTTTTGAAACAAAATCAAAGGACAAGGGAAAATTTGGTATCAAATCATTGATCTTCTGACCATATTTAAAATAGATTACTTAAAATAGCTGAAATTAATTAACGCTGCTGAAATTCCAAGTTTGTAAATAAATGTACGAATCATCTAGAGGGTTTTGAAGTTTTTTTTATTTTATTAAGAGGGCACTAATAATGAAAGAAAAAAACATTAGAGTAAAATAATCATGACCATGAAAAGCATTGCTACGGTCTGAAGTAATTCAGACTGCCATGATCTTTACGGTTATTATCGATAATGTGCTACGCAGCTGATGTGCAATACTTCTTGTAATCCAACTTTAGTGTGAGTTGAGCGATTGATCGGTGCAGCTGAAGCTGCCCTAGAACAACGTCTAATGTGCGGGATCGTTATGGTTGATTATTTTTGAACAACACTCGAGAAAAAATAAAGAGACAGATTAAAAATGAATTTTTCTGAAGCGAAGGGCGGAAAGAGTATGTAGCGGAATAGTCTTGCTGCGGCCATACTTTGTCGGCTTGGCGACGAATACCATGAACGTTATGGTGCCCGATAATTCATCCTTGAATAATTACACGTCTGAGCATCTCAGCTGGTTGGTCGCAACATCAGACTCGAGTATTTGGAACCCCTGGATGTTTTGAGGGCCCGACCACTCTTCCGCTCACGAGAATTGTCTGTGTGAATTTTCAACACTGAGACCCATCGACCATTCATTATGAAATCGCAAACGAGCGTGCAGGATCATTCGGTAGCTGGATATATAATGCTTGGCGCCTTTTATCTCTCTTTTTCCTTCAGTATCCCATATCCTCTCCCGCTTGTCAGTTTTTTCCTCACGCTTCAAGTTTTTTCTTTTGCTCCACGATCCGGGTACATGCAATTGCTCCAGATGAAAAAACCGACCTGAAAAAAAGTCAGGTCGGTTTCTTTTCCCTCTTCATTGTTTGGAATGGTTTGTTTTTCAAAAAAGGAGTCAAAATATTGATTCTTTTTTGATTCGCTCTAATTGTGGAATTTGGAGGGTTTGGAAGAATAGGAGTTTATTTGCTTTTTGAAACGAGCAAATCTAACCTAAATGTCTTTAATCGTTTTAATAACAGGTCTTTGCAATTCGCGTTATAAAGCATTGATGAATGAATGAATGCCTGATGAATCTTAACGGGAGACTAGCTATGAAGTTTAAAAATCGAATGAAAAAACTTATCGCGCACGCGCAAGATTAATCTCGAGTCTGCGCAAACAGTTCTTTCACGTATTTGCAGGTTATGTAGAAATCTCAGCTACTAACAAAGTTTTTTGGCAGAAGAGATAACATCAATTGTTTTACTGGTCCTATTCTACTTATTGCAAACTTCCTTTTGGCTAAAAGATCCAATTTTTAGCCAGAAAAACATTTCCAAGTAAATTTTTATCAAAATAACAAAATTATGGAGGTTTGTAACCTTATAATGGTCACATTGTTGCCAACTTGTTTGCGAACTTGTTCTCGAACTTGTTTGCGAACTTATTTATGAACTTATTTATGAAATTATTTAGTATAATAATTTCTTCAGAAAAATATATTCAAGTAATTCGATTTTCCGTGAGATTAATTTTACTAAACCACTAATTAGATTTTACTTACGATTTTTTTGTTTGCAAAAAGTATCGTTGCTGCTTTCTTTCCAATTGGCATAACTTGCTCCGTAAAGTAAGTTGTTTTTAATAATCCCTTTAATTTGTCTTTGGTCTCTCGATTCCACTTTAATAATAATTCTCGATTGTGAAATTATGATGCCTTGAGTTAATAATCTGAATAATCCCTCAGGAATTCTTAAGAAAAGCTGTCATTATCTGGGCTGAAATTAGGAAAAGGATCACAGCTGCAGCTTTCAATCCTGACAAACCTGCTTTTAAACTCCCTCTCCAATTTTTTCGACCAGAAAGGAGGATCGACCGAGGCTGTAAGTCTTCTCCGTTTCCTGCAACAGGTCGACACCGGCTTGGGCTCGTCGGAACAGATTTCAGGACAGGTGGTTGCAGGTATCCGGAAGTCACTTTCCCTCAAAGACTTAGAGGTCGTGCACGTGCGGGGAATTTCATTCCTAAGACACTTGCCCTCTCGTGATGAGCTTTGCATCTTGGGGGGAAAAACTGGCTCCTTATAGAAACCGCATTTACCGAGATAACAAGCCGCTGAGTATGATGACCAATGAGACTTTTCAGTCACACACGGTTGCAAGAAATGATCATACTGATGCAGCCTGCCTTTTAGAGACGAGCAAATAGCCTTAGTTGCCAGGTAGCGTTTGAGATTTGGTCCAGGGCAAATCTGAGGAAGCTGGCTTGATGAGGAAGGCTTGGAGCGAGTAGATGAAGCTTGTAGACGAGAAGATAGTTTCATTGAAGAAGGCTCCGGGCAACAAATTCCAAGGGCTTTGCTCGTCGGTGGCAGAAGAGAAGGACATATAGTGGTTTTGCTCCGAGGTGCTGGTAATGAGGAACTACTTTCAGGGCTCTCGTATTTTGCAATTATCTTGTTGATGTGCTCTGACAAACTTCTGGGAGAACAACGGCAGTTTATCATATTTTCGTTATCAATATTATTTTTGTTCGACACTCTTAATCTTTTTTCTCTATGTGGAGAACCTGCTATGGTTCATCCTTTTCAATCATTTTAATCTTTTCTAGCTTTCGCAATTTTTCGGGTTAGTTTAGTATGATTTTTTTTTAGTATGATTTTTTGTTTTCGGAAGTGTTTAGTAAAATTTTTTGGAGTGGAGAATTTCGTTGGTTTTTCATGCTGCTGTATTCTTTCTAGAGAATAATCGACAGCTTGATAAAGTGTCAAAGATCTTTGACAATGAAGAGTGTGATCATGACTGAAAGTCTTTCTCCGTGTAGCATTTTAGAAAACGAAACTGGTAGGTTATAATTTCTGAAAGCGTCATTTTGAACTGATTTTCTAGAGTTCCTTTCTAGAGTGAAGTTGTTCCTGTACAACAACGATGGAATGCTCACTTCATGAAATGTTTTAAATTATTTTCCGTATTACTTGGAATCGAGAGCAAGGAAACAAAAAACAGCAAAGGAAATGAATACATTTCGTCACTAGAATTTGCTTGTTTTATTATGGAAACATGTTAAAGCACTTAGATGTCAGTTAGAAAGAAGGTACGAAGCATTTACATGTCGAAAGGTACTTATCGTAAAACGAACGTATCTAGAATTAGACAAAGAATATTTACCAAACAATTTCTGCCATTAAATTTGTCATTTTCACTTATTATCTTATATCATAATAATTATGTGATTATTCAACAAACAGCGATTCAACACCTTTTTTATCGAGATTGTAGCTAGTACGATACGCTATCTGGTGAGACGCGCTGTAACTATGGACAGAAGTTTGTGCGCTAATTCAAACTGGTGGTTTTATTCAATCTTGATTCAATCTGGTTCGAAAATATAAACCATTCTCAAAGATCCTAATTTCCTTTTTTATACAAAAATCCCAGGTAAATAGAGCACGAGGATGGCAAAGTTAAAGAAACAATTATAAATATAAAACAGAATTAACTGCTGGAAAATGTTTTACGAAAAAATTGGTTCTCTATTAATTTTTATGTTGATTAAAAGTCCTAGAAGTCCGCTCTGTAATTACGGGAATTTTAAACATTGTCCTTTGTCTTTTTAAAGTTCTTTGTTCTTTTAGAAGAATGATTAAAAGGAAAAGGCGAAAGAAATGATTATTTTCCTGAAGAATTAAAATTATGTCCGGAGAGGCTCGTGATCTCTGTCAGGTGGAAAATAAACCTCATTTTGCGGCAACGTTGTCGTTAGCATCACATTATTTTGTAACAGAGACTAAGGCAACTGTGAACGCCCTGTCACGTCCGGCCTCTATTGTTATTAGTCTTTGTAACGATTTGCGGAAATCTACCCTAAAATTAGCGAAACCTTCATCCATTATCTTCCAAATGTACAACGTCTGCCTTCCAGTGCAAATTTTCAAAAATGCGCTTAAATTTTGTTTATAGTTAAAAGGATCATATTCCACTTTCAATTTTCTCGCATCTTGATGTATTCAATTTCGCTACTTGACATAAAAGAAAATAGATCATTTCAATTTTGTTAAAAGGAAAAGTAAAGTAAACTTTTTTCTTGTTAATACAAGAAAAAAGTTTACTTTACTAGGGAATATTAGGGAATAAATAGAAATTTATTGTTGTAATTGGATGCGGCAGTAATGAAATTAGTGGTAGTAAGATAAGCTTGATATCTCTTTAAGATAAGATGCAGTTGGCAAGATGCATGAAGAATAATATCCTTGAAATTCTACAAATGTGAGCAAAACAAATTACTGAAAGATAATATCATATTCCAAAGGGACAATTATAATTAACAGAGAGCTTGACAGGAATTAAAACTTTCTAGACTTCTAATTTGAAAATCTTATATGCATAGATTTCATAACGTTATTTATTATCTGGCAGTGTAATAATTTACGGATTTATCACATTAATACACTTCTGCAATGCAACACAAAATTATTGGGGTGATAAATTTTGTTAAAGAAGTTTACTCTTCATAAAACTATCTGTTATTTATTACAACTACGTCTTAGTTAATAAATAATTTGAATATTTGTATAACTAACAGAGATCGTAACAAAATAATTGTGAACTTGCATTATGAATAAAGATACTGAATTAAAATTACATAAATAAAATAAATGTCGGTTGTTATTGATAGCAATTAATAATTGATAACTTTCTCCTTTATTAGATTAAAAATTTATGTTGTAATAACGGTACAATTTTATTGTATATCGTTATTAAAAAATAAAATACTAACCTCATAATATCTCCGACTACATTACTTGATATTGATGAATTCATTCTAGTTTTCAATTTATTTTAGATAAAAATAATTTTAGGAATATTTACTTAAGATTATGCAAATTAAAATAAAAACCTTAAACAATATCGCAATTCCGGAAGCAACTCCAGCATAACCAGAACCAACTATTATTATCTTGATATGACTGTGGTCATGAAAAACATGCTGATGCTGTTTATTTAATAAAATAGTTGCTGTATTTCCACTATTTTCACTAATCCTTTTCCTTGAATCGCCCATATCGTTTTTAAATTGTTTAAATATTTCAACTCTATTCTTTAAATTTCCACAAAATTAAAATTATTTAAATTACACATTGTAACTTTCATCCAATTTTGGTTATATTTGTGACATGACAGTCTTAGTTGAAATTTAAAAAAGAAACTATTGGATTATCAATTGTTCTATTACCTATTCTAAAAAATATTTTTAAACTTTTAGTTACTAAAATTTAAAACTTTACTTAAAACTAAATAACGACATCGTCCGCTAACGCTCGCTCGTTTTAGAAATTAAATTTGTATAGTTTTATTTTTAAAATTTTAAATAAATTGTATTTTTATTAAAAAACAATCTTAAAAATCTAATTAAATTTTCTTACTAAGAAATACTCAGTTACTGTTTGAAAATACGAAACCTTGGTCGCTTTTTACAGTCGCGCTGCAAAAAAGGATAAGGAAGATTATGAAAATAAAGAATCTTTTGATTCTTCGATGATTCCCGCATTTTCTCTTTTGCCGAAAAATATAAGAAAAATCATCCAATAACGAGCGGTTTGAACACCATGAAAATTATTCCATAAAAGCAAATTTTTATCGATAAAGTGCAATTTCGGTTGATAATATCACTGGACAGATTTTATTTGAATTTAAATGTAATTTTTACCACCAATTAATGTGTATCCAATATTTAATACACAAAGAAATAGTAGAGCGCGAAAAAATGAAATAGGTCGTTTAAAAGTATAATATTTATTTATTATTCTAAACATGCTTAAAAAAAGATGCAAAATACAAGAAAAAAGAGTACAAAAAAATTCAGGAACACCATGAAACTTGTAAAAAAATCCATATTTTTATAAAATTCAAATTGATCCAGGAATGTGTCATTTTTTTTTATTTTTTGTAATCTTTTATTATCGAGGAGGTAAAAAATGATAATACACTTTTAGAAGACCGAGGCGATTCTTTCATCAATTGGGAAACTATTCTTTTTGTTGTTCGATATCTGTTTCTGGTTCAAGTTCCTTTAAAATTCCAGTTTCTCGTATGGCGTTGCGAATAGCATCGGCGCATTCTTGAAGTGCTACTTTTTCCAGATCAGATAATTTTTGGCGGGTAATTTGAAGAACTCCTTCCTTTCCAATTACACAAGGTACAGACATAAAAATATCCTTATCCGTTCCGTGAGAGCAACTCTGGAATTAAGTTTTTTGAATAATTGAATAGTTATTTTTGAATAACCGAAAATGGTTGTTGTAATGTTTTATTCTTTTTGTTGAAATTAAGATAAAATTTGTAACATATCAAGAGTTCAAGCAATAATAATTAAGAATATTTTTTGCAATACATAGTATACGTTTTAAGTATAGCTAATTACAGCATAGTCTAGAATAATTTAAAATTAGTAATTTTTTAATCATCTTCTATTTATATTTCCCATTAAAATGGTACACTTTTCCGAAAATTTGGTAGCAAATGTCGATTTTATTTAATCACTTTTTATTTCACAAGTGTAAAAAAAGACAAAATGAAAAATACGTGTCTCATTATTTTGGACAAAGAGTTTGTTGGAACTTATTTTGACCCTTCAACAAGCGTTAAAATGATACTTTTACTGCTGTCAGTTTACAGTAATTCTGGTGTCATTGTTAATAACAAGAAATAATGAAACCTGAATGTGAGTTGCAACCGGAAGTACAACTCTGGTGTTTCTAAGAATGGCATCGACAATTTCAGCAGTGCAGAAACCGAATCCCCAACTATTTGGACCCTTGGAACCCTTTTGTTGATTGAGTGTGTTGCCACTAAAGTAAAAAAGAAACCGGAATGACTGGAATGTCCACGGAGACTCAATGGCTCAATTTCACTTTCATGATAATATGACTAACCATTCATTCACCATATTCCCGATCTCGTACCATTTTTCAGGGTCATCCTTTTCACCAATCTTTGGATTAATATCCCGCAGCTTCATACCGGCTACGCTAACGCTCGACCACACAGCAACTATAATTTACAATAATCGCACAAATTTATTGAAGGAATAAATTAAAAAGAACATTTTACTGCCTTCCAAAAGGACACAATTAATTGGCGGATGTTTTCCCTAAAATTGCCACCTGTGAGATTCTGTCCCCTTATCTGATTAAATTAGATGCTCAAACTCTCCTATTTGCTAGAAACTAGTTTGAAATGTTTAAAATATATGAAATTAAGGAGCTAGATAAATTATGGATGCGAATAAAAATTTAGCACTGGCAGGTTCTTTTTATTTAGAAAAAAAGATTATTTATTATTTAGAAGATTAAGCTGAGAGGTGAATTTCAAACTAATCACTTGAAAAACTAATCAAACTAATCACAAACTAATGATTGTAGAAAATGTAAAAAAAGGTTCAATGTTCCAAAGTAATTTAAAACATCCTGTCAATTGAAGTATTTCAAAATACTTGAATTATCCTTAAATTTTGGACGTTTTTAAAATCAATGTAAAATTGGCATATTGAATTAACTAAATCCTTTTGTACCAAAATATATATTAAAATCAATTTTTAACTCTTTAGTACACCAATTTATGTCACTTGACACCTAATAAAAAGAACAAATAAAAAATGTTTTCAAATTAAAAATAGTATTCGATGAAGGTTAATTTGTGAGCAAGCGGGTGGTAGAAAATTCATTTTTTGATTAATGAGTGTATGAAGGAGGGTGTAGGAAAAATATATCAATAACTTCAGGTGATGGAAAATGATGAAATGAAGTTATTGAGTACCAGTTGGTATTACTACCGTTTAAAGTAAAATTACGATCGTTTCCGCGGCCAATTAGTGTAAATCACTTGTTTCACAAATTTCAATTATGTACCGATACGCACTTCGCGCCGTGCACTTTCGCAGGGCAATCAGATAAATTAGTTATAATACAAGCGCAAATAACTGTAATAAATTTCATAAAGCCAAGTCATTAATTTCCTGTCATAAAAGTAATGAAGTTCTGCTTCTGGTTCTCCGATGTGCCATCTGAGGTGACCACGTGATCCCAAGCATAGGGTTACATTGTACTTGCAATTTTAAACTTCGATCGGATGCAATATGCTAAAATTGTATAGGTTTCTTCACATCAGGCAGGAAATAGCACATCGTGACAATTTTTAGAACTTTAACGTGGTCGGCTATTCGCTTCAATAATTCAGGCTCATTTGATCATATAACTAAGGGTTTTTTTTTCTCTCTCTATTTTCACTCTCCAAGAAGGAGAGTGAAAATAGTAAACGTAACACCCACTTAGAAACACTAAAATTACATTAATTAATTTTAAATAAAAATTAATTATTACAATTAAATTAAATTAACTTTACTTAAAGAGTACATAGCTCCTAAACTTGTATGAACATTGCCAACCTTTCCTCAAGTTTCGTCAACTTCCAGCAAGTTTCCTGCAAGTTTAGAAACTTGAGGAAAGGTTGTCAATGTTGATACAAGTTTAGGTGCTATGGGGGCAATAATTAATACTTAAAGAGTTCAGTTAATTATTAGATGTACTTTTAGTTAGAATTAAAATTAAATTAAAATGTTAGTTAATATGGTTAGAAGTTAATTTTAGTTTTTAAGTTAAGAACATTGAAGGGAGAAAAGTGGAGGTCGTTAACAGTGGTTATCAAACACTTTGCCCTCTTTTGCTGAAAATTTTCACTTTGACAATTTTTTTAAAAAAATACAGACACTTTTTCAAAAAAAGGACTCTCTACAAGAGAACTACAAGAATTAAGGATTTTGGGAAATATTTATTTCTGGGGTTTTGATGATCACACGAACGAGGAAATGTATTCCAGAATTGAAACTGTCATAAATTTTGACACGGAATATGGCGGTTACGCATGCGCAGGGCAGGGAAACTTCAGTAGCGAACAAGCGTTTCAATCAATACAAAATGAGTCTCTGACGTCCATTTTCGTTTTGTATTGCTTAAAACGCTAATCTCTGTGACGTTTGGCGTCTGTTTTGTAGTGTTTCTATATAACTAGAAACTCTTGCATTGCTTGAAACACTAATTCGCTTCTGAAGTTTCCCTGCCCTGCACATGTGTATCTACCATATTCCGCATCAAAATTTACAACAGTTTCAATACTAGAATTCGTTTCCTCGATCGTGCGATCATCAAAACCCCAAAAATAAATATTTCCTATAATCCTTGTTTCTTATAGTTCTCTTGCAGAGAGTCCTTTTTTTAAAAAATTGTCTGTGCTTTTCTAAAAAAATTGTCAAAGTGAAAATTTTCAGCAAAAGAGGAGAAGGTGATTGATAACCACTGTTAACCATCTCCACTTTTCTTTCTTCAATGTCCTTAACGGTTATAAAATAAATACTGAAAGTGAATTGACATTTTATTAAAATTTGATACCGGATTGAGATCCTTGAGCCCCGATGTTCATGCAGTTGATGGAGGTGTTAGCAAGACCCAATTTCTGACCCAAATAATACTGAAATCGGACACTGTCGATGAGGGTCCCAGTGCCAAGGATTCTATTGTTTGGGAATTTGGAGAGCTTCCACGCGATGTAGGACATAACTTCTATGGGTTGTGTTACCACCACGATTATACATCTGGGACACCATTTTGCTACTCCCGGAATAATTTTCTTAAAGATTTGCACATTTTTTTTCAGATCGGGCTCCTCGCCTGGCACTGGATCGCCTACTGAGATAATCACCACTGCTGATTCTTTGATCAACGCGATCTCTGCAACCGTCATGAATCATTTAGGCTTCTGGGGAAAATAAAGTCATAAGTCAGCAAAGAAGATTCTTTTTGATAAATATACTGATTGCAAATTATTCCAAGAGAACGATTTTAATTCATCGTTTTTAATTAAAATACTTGCAAGCCAAATTTTAATTTGCACTGATGTTTAACCAAAAAAATGCATTGAAAAAATTGGCTATTTAATTATTTTTAGAAACGGTGGTTTGGAATGTATAGACAAAAAGTATATTTAAATAGTGATTTAATCAGTTAAACATGACTTGAAGCTAATCAATATCAATTTTGGACGTAGAATTTTAATAAAGATCGTTTCCTGTATATGTCTTAATCTGAAATTATATCTTCTCGAGAATCAAGGTTCATAAAGATTTAGGTGACTTTTATGAAACCGAATGATAGAAATCTCATTTGCGACCGCGATAGAACAAGTTTTTCCAGAAAATTAAAATGTTAGTCGACACCTCTTGTTTCAATATTCACGCTCGATCGTAAAATGTCGAAGGAGCTTCCGAAAGTAGTAGGGGAAAGTTTAAGATCGATCTGATATATCCGGGCGTGAGAGAAAAGGATGCGGTAATTTTCAAGGCTAATTTCAGGTAGGTAAGAGGCTTCTCAGAACCTAATTTAGACACGGTTTATATTTTTCCTGAGCTGTTTAAACAACAAGTCGGAAAAGCAGTAAATAACAGCTAAAATGTCCCTTTCTTCCTGTGCGACTTCTCACGGATAAAATAACACTTCCAGTCGCTTCTTCATAAAACAATGGGAAAAAACATTTTTTACGAACATTTCATTTTTTAAATTGGTCTTTTGTGTTCGTTTTACAAATTCATATAGACTAAAAAGTTTGACAATATTCGCAAATGGAAATATTCCCTAGGGACTTTCTTTGTGAATAAATATAAATACATGTTTTTTAAAAGTTTTCTTGATATCAAAAAATGTACCGAATTTCTGAAAATGTAATTTGTAAATGTAATGTAAATGTAAAAATTCGGTAATGCGACAAATAACGGACAAATGATCCAAGTGGAATTTTAAATGCTATGATTATGTGAATAATAGAGAGCCGCGCACTGTGAACATTTTTCGGACATCAGACAGCACCTGACATGTCCAAAGATGTCTACTATTCGCATAATAGTAGCCTCTAGAATTTCACTTGTGTAATTTCTTCATTTGGAGAAAATAATAACCATAATAATAATCAGGATCAGTAAAATAATTAAAGAAATAGTAGAGGGTTAAAATTTGTTAAAGGGTTAAAATAATAGAGAACCGCGCACTGTGAACATATTTCGGACATCAGACAGCACCTGACATGTCCAAAGATGTCTACTATTCGCATAATAGTATGCAAAAATTCTCTAAAATTTCACTTGGGTTATTTCTCCATCTGGAGAAAATAATAACCATAATAATCAGAATTAGTAAAATAATTAGAAAAAATAGTAGAGGGTTAAAATTTGTCTTAAAAACTTAGTGAGTGGAATATGTAAAGTCCGAAACGAAGATAGCCAAACAGAAGCGTTCATTTGGAATTCATTGTCTCGCGTTTCACTGATGATGAACGAGATTCCAGAAATCTCAAATTGATTCATCGTGACTGATGGTCAGCCACTCTTTTACTTGTTCTGATGATCTTAGGAGGTGATGGAGCTTTTTAACGTCGCCTTTGAGCGGTCGTCCTGTGGACCCCTGTCAACGTGCAGCGAGTGGGGACTACAACGACGGAAAAGGGGGAGTCGAGGGGGTTCGGATGTGGAGACTCGAATCCTTTTAATCATCTGCTTGCATCTCGAGTTGCCGCGCCGCGTGCAGGCACGCGGTCGGCGGATGTTTCCGTCGCTTTTTCCGGGCTGGTTCGTAAATTTCGAGTATTTATTTATCGCGATGAGAATCGCTGCCACTGCGTTAGGGTTAGACCATCCAACGACCCAAGTTAAAGCAACGTATTTCTGATTCACTGACCGATGAAAAATATTAAATATTCATGCCAAGATTATATGAAAGGTGGAACTATTAAAGGATGTAAGCGCCATTTAACACGGCGGCTTCAACATCTGTGTTGAAAACATACGTATTCAACGTTTTGTACACCTTTTAGGGGGAAGTCTCTTTTTGTATTGTATATACCTCTTTTTGTATTCTTGCTGCTTTAACTTGAATAATTAACTGCTACCGAGAGTGTTTAAAATCTATTAAGCCTATCGACAAAGAAAGTAAGGCGACAAATGACCCAGATGGACAAATGATCCAAGTGGGATTTTCAAAAGGTTATGATTAGGCGAATAGAGAGCCGTGCACTGGACCATTTTTCGGACATTGGACAGCACAAGGCATGTCCAAAGATGTGAATTTACATTGCTCTTTACTATTCGCATGTCTCTAAAATTCCACTTGGATCATATGTCCATCTGGGTCAATTGTCGCAATTTCAAATCCAACCTATCCCAATAAGAATAACGTCTATTGTACAACCTAAGTGAGGTTTTCTTCGAAATTTGCACGGCGATAAAAAATATCGAATGCTAAAACTGATCGTGAATCATTCAAGTTAATTGAAGACAATGCTTCCGGACAGTATGGACATGCTATTAAAGAACCAAACTATAAAAAGGAGCGCATGAAAGAAACATTGTTTGCGAGATAAAATGCGAATGTGGTTTGTGATAAAGTCTGCTTTGCTGGAAAAAGACTGTCAGAGAAATACAATTGATTTGCACTAACATTTCATACTTACAGCTTACTTAGAACGGTAAATGCATACCTTTGGACCCGATAACTAAAGGATTTCCTAGGAAGATACTTGCATGTCTTATGTCCTCAGCTTCAGCCTCAACCTTTTGCTCGTTCTTGTCCACAAGACAGATCTCACTAGCTATTCTCTGTCATTTACAACAGTAAATATGTTTACCATTAAATTTATAAAAGAAATAATGTTATGCAAATAATAATGTTATACTAGTTGATGTTTAAGTTGATGTTCATGCTAGTAGTTATACTACTTGATGTTTAAATTGATGATTGTAAGTTATACTACTTGATGTTTAAACATCAAGTGTTACATAATAATTTACAACATAATTATCAAGTTATGAACTTATCAAGCCTACAGACTTCAAGTTAGGTATTATCTTTGGAGCAGAAAGCTCGATAAATTCTTTCCTTTAAAATAATTATCAAGTGTTACATAATAGCTTACAACATAATTATAAAGAACGTTAAGCACGGTTAATCAAACACCTATTTAAAAAAACTTTTAGCTTTTTAGATGTATCAAAATGTACTTAATTATCTCTGAATTACATACATGCATATACGATCAATTTTTTATATATTTGTTATCAATTACCGCACTCTTCATTTTACATTTACATTTATTAAAGCTAAAAGTTCGTAGTTACTGTTTAATATGTAATTCCGTTTATCCTTTCATCTGTCGAAAAAATGATATCTTATGAAAAAACAAGGAATGAACTCTGAAGAATATATATGCACAAGATAATATAAATTACCCTCATCAAAATTGCTATGGCGCAAGCCATTCCCACGTTTCCGGTACCAACGATGGAAACCTTGAGCTTGTGTGGGTACGTTTCACATGGACCTACTTGCGAACTTATTAATGCATTCTTTGTCGTTGTCGTTACCACTGTCTCAGAATGTGCAACCTAAATATAAACGTGCCAGTAAATTAATGTAGCGACTATAAATTTCAAAAAATTACTTCACAGGAAATATAACAGTTACTCTTATCTCGACTTCTTTAAATTAACCATTTTCTACATTTAATCTTCCTCAATTATAACAAAAAACAAGATTTTTCATAATAGTGAATTTCCAGTAAATTTAAAAACCATGACAAAACATGAAAAATAATATTTTGTTTTAAAAAATGTGTTTTTGTATATACAATATTTAATGTATGATAAAAATCAAAAAACTTGAATTTAAAATTAAATTAATGGAATCGTGAATGAAATGTATGTTACCCCAACTGGTATAATTGTACTTTTTTATGATAAAATTAATTAGTGGCGTGTTTGAAAATAGAAATGGGTTTTAGAAAACTGTAAAAACGAGTTTTCTGAATGACTGAGAGTCAGTGATTAAAATTAAGGTGGAGATCATTACTTACATCAGTGTCAGGAAACCGACAGTCGCTATCACTATTGAGTTCGGAATTTTCTGCTACTACTTTTTTGGATTCGTCGAGCATGTTGATGTTTTAGATTAAACGAATGCTCGATGACAGTTAAAATCATTAAGGAGATCATTAATCCCTTCTCAAGTCGATTTCAAGCTAAGCGTTATAATGACAGCATACTTCTATTCAAGCACCTTGAAGATAGTCTCATCGATCTATTCTCTGAAGTCTGATGAATGGTCTTACGAAACATTTTCACTTCATTCATAAATTCTTCCCTCACTGTAGTATATTTAAAGCCGTAATTTAGTTAATTACATTAATTCAATATGTATTAACAGTTATATCCTTTTTGGTTTACTTAGGCTTATAAAATTCCATACAGGATGGAATTTTACTATATTTTTTTGACTATATATAGTAAAAATCTGAAGGGTTAATTTTTATTTATTTGTTTATTTTATTATTTATTGATGTTATGAATAGCTATTGATTTAATAAATAAAATGGAGGTTGTAAGTTTAAATGATTTTTATATTTATATAATTGGTGTACTTTTGTACTATTTTCTATTTCTGTTTCTTTTAAATTTAATTTGTAAATTTGTCACTGTTTCTGTACTTTTGTCATTTAGAATTTTCTCCATGAAGTTGTTGATGAAATTAACATAGTTTCCATATTTTCCTCTAGTTGTTATAGTTGTTTAAAACAATTATTATTTATTGTTGTTATTTTTATTTAAAACAATTATTATTTATTGTTGTTATAGTAATTTAAAACAATTATTATTTATTGTTATAGTTATTTTAAACAATTATTATTTATTGTTGTTATTGCTATTTAAAACAATTATTATTTATTGTTGTTATTGTTATTTAAAACGATGATTATTTATTGTTGTTATTGCTATTTAAAACAATTATTATTTATTGTTGTTATTGTTATTTAAAACAATGATTATTTATTGTTGTTATTGATTTAAAACAATGATTATTTATTGTTGTTATTGTGATTTAAAACAATGATTATTTATTGTTGTTATTGTAATTTAAAACAATGATTATTTATTTTTGTATTGTTATTATATTATATTTATTGCTAAAAATAGAATTATTTTAAAAAATGGTTGTAATTGTTATTCTGCTGATGTATGATTAACCTAATATTTACTTCATCTTTTTGTATATATTATGTGTAACATTTTCAATTTTATTTATCCTATAAATTTAATGTATTGAAGAAAAATGTAGAATTAATATTAAAATAATAAGATACAATTAAATTAATGTCTGTCCTCAAAATATTAATGTAAACGGTACCTTCTATAGTTAAAAATAGATTTATCTTCATGGGAACCAACTTCGTATTAGGCAACGTCTTTCTCTTGTGTTTCGTCCCATTTTATTATTCTTAAAATTTTCTTGTTTGCATTATACATTCAGTTTCCAAAGTCAACAATTTCGATTACATTGAATAATAGTACATTATACAAGTTAAGAAAGTAATTTCTTTCTTAATCCATTTTTTTATTTCATAAAAATCATGTTCTACCGCACTTTTCAACAAATAATTTAGAATATCATTGACGTAACAAATTTCATTTTATTTACAACACATTAAATCTATAAATGTTCCACTAACCTCCAATATCGCATTTTCCAGTCGTCCAATTCATATAATTATGTTTAAGAATAAAATAGCGGACAAATTTTGGTTATGAGTCACGCACGGAGAGAAAGGAATTGCTAAGACAGCAAAAATTTTGTTGATATAGCGCCTGCAACTTTTTTTT
>WNHD01001815.1:0-17757 GCA_011057455.1 Ganaspis sp. Gsp50 | reverse complement strand
CTAAATATTTTTAAAATATTTTCTATATTTCGGCTTAAGAATTTTTAATGCATCTTTCACAAAGACAGATAATTTCTTGTCTACTCTCTTCTAAATCTGGCACGGATCACAAAATTCTAGTTTTTTTTATATTAAATACTTATTCTTACACATATTCAATGATATTTTCGAAAATTTTATTATATTTTGAATATTCTATATTCCTAAGTATTCTCAAGTATTTTCAAATATTCCCATGATATTCTTTGAGAATATATTCTTCGTACAGGCTTAATTAGGATTTGACGGCCCCTCGTACAGTATACAGGAAATTATATAGTATGTAAATAGTTCACAGTACAGTACTTAGTGTATTACTTATTATATTACTTATTATTCTTATTATACTACTTAATACAGCCTACAGTAAAGTGTTTAGTACACAGCTACTTACACTGAAAAAAAAATAAATGGTACTATTCACCATGTACAGGTTAAATTAACTAACCAAATGGTTAGTTTTACCAGTTTCTAAGGTTAATTTTACTAACTTGCCACTAGTAATCACTTTTATTTTTTTCAGTGTATTAAAACAATACTTATACAATTAGTATGGTAGTGAGTACAATACTCTTTTCTATATTGATTCTATCTATACTTAGTTCTTAGAATAATTGAATTAAATAAAAACTAACAGTAATTAATTCACTAAACCAAGTCTATATTATAAAATTAACAATTAAATAAATCCACATTAATTAAATTAAAATAAAAGAAAATTGTCGAACCAAAAGGTAGATTTCGCAGGTTTTAAATATTTGCTAGATGTTTCAAGCCGAGGATGAAATAAAGATGTAACTCGGTGTAAGGTGGACTTTAAGTGTCTTAAGACAAGATTTCGTACATCTCTAGAGCAAGAAAGTCGCGATTCCATGTGATTTATGGCACTTTTTATGTGGGGTGGCTAAAATAATTCACCCTAATGCTCTGGCTAACTGCTCTTGCTCCTTGTGCTCTCCAGTTAGTCGATTGTTTATTGCCAAAAATCTCTTCTTATATGCTTCCATCATAAATTTCTCCCTGAGGGTCAAAAAACGAGAAAGAAAAAATTCTCTTCTCTTACTGGAACTTTTCCAAATTGTTTTACGGTTTTTCCTAATCTTTTTCCTGCCTACAGCTGAGTCAGGAATTTTGACTCTTCCCTTAATTGCTGCTTTGCCAATAACAAATTATTATTTAGTTATTTGCATAATAAACAAGAAAGCTCTTTCGTAAAAGTGTACACTTTGAGATTAAGAATCAAAGTTGAGAACTACAGTTTAAGTAAACAAAAAATAATGTTTCAATCAAATTATGAATTTATCAAGCCACAGGCTTCAAGATGTTATTCTTTGTCAAAAATATAAATTAATTTATAATTCACGTACAACGAATTTCCCTGAAACGCAACTTTCAAAAATGAATTCTAAAATTGCCAGTCGAAAATGGGAATAGTAAAACAGATTGTGAGCATACAGATTTGAATTTGAAGCCTGAGGCTGGTTAATGGCAAGCGAGGTGTATTAATTAGCGATGAGAAAACCGAGAGCCAAATATATATACAGCTTTGGGATTGAAATCGTTATCGAGGTTGCCACGCGCTTTGATTTACCCTCGTCGTACCTAATTGCATTTGACAGTAATTTGGCTCGCTGGTACTGATTGACGGCCAAGGTATTCTTGTTGTAACATTCGTTTTTTTCCTTCTTTTTATACCTTCGCATTATCATTATTATTGTTATTATTATCATTATTATTATCGTCGATATTACGGAGGACATATTCATCATTATTATAACACGAATTGGATGTCTAACACTCGAAATGCACGCACACAGAACGACCAATTAAAATATGAGTTTGCTGAATAGTCTGCCAGTTGAAAGTCATTTTTGTGACACACACAGACGACAGGCGTGCTGATTAGCTTTGCTACAAAAAGAGGGAAAACGCCGCATGCCTATGACGGGAAATGACGTTTTAATTCGAAGTACCGGAATTATTGGAGCGCTTTATTTTTCCCTTTCTTTCAATTCAAGTTCCGTTTATCTGTTTTCATATTTCCTATTCAATTCGAGCTTAATACAATATCGTGTAAATCCACATTTATACGGTTAAATTATTTTTTTCATTTTACGGATGTGCTGCCAAATGCGCTTTTTATCGCGAATGGGTACAAATTTTCCGTTATTGAGAATACTGTTTGTTTAATGCTTTCGAATGATTAATGTATATTTTATATACATATGTAAATTATATAATAATTATAATGTTAACGCTTCATAATAATTATAAAATTGTAACAATGCATAATATTTGTAATATTGTAATAACGAATAATGTTTATAACATTGTAACAACGAATAATGTTTATAACATTGTAACAACGAATAATATTTATAAAATTGTTATAAATATATAAAATATATAATATATAAAACACATAATATTTATTAAATAATTTTAGGAGGCCTTTTAGCAATACGAGTTTTTAAAAAACAAAATATAAATAACGCATAATATTTATAACACTTTGTGATACACTGAGAGAAAAATATCTTTTGATATAAAGCAATAACTTTCTTTGACTTGTATCTTTGATTCAAATTTCATTTTTCTTTTATTTAAAGAAATTTTCTTTGTTTCAAACAAAGTTATGTCATTAATTCAAAAAAAATATTTCTTTGACCGTATATCAATACTAGAATTTCCTTGATTTAATGCAGAAATTTCTTTCAATAAAAGAAAATTTCTTTGCTTCAAAGAAATTTTGTTTAAATCAAAAAAACCTTCTATGATTTAAAAAGAAATTTGTTTGATATTCAAATCAGAAAAGACAAAGAAAGTAATTTCTTTAAATCAAAAGAAACTTTTTTCTGAGTGTAACACAATAATTATAAAATTGCAATCACTCAGTTTAAAAACTAAACCTATACAAAAATTATTTATTAATGAAATTAACTTTGTTAATTTTCATTTTTTACTTATTAATTTTCATTACTTATTAATTTACTTGTTTTGTTATGTTTATATTTTGCAAATTTTGAGGTTGTATCGAGTTTGTAGTGATTTTGTTGAAAATAATAATGCAGAGTAAAGTAATTGAGTAATTAGGGCGAAACTAAACATTGATGGTGCGAGGGTGTTAATCATCCATCGTTAATGATATACTAAACGTCAAGGATCGTGTTGAACAGCTTACCAGTATCCTCTACTAACTGTAGCATCAGCTTCAACAAGCTATGAACTAAAATTGGAACATTAACTTATTTTATCTCTCTACTCTTTAAATCCGAATCAGCGATAAATATACTTTTACCATAAAGGTTCAAATCAGCACATATGTGCTGACAATCCATTGAAATTTTTTTAAAAAAAAATTAATTAATTAATTAAACATTTAATTAAATGTACATTTTGTTTTCTTCATTTCTTCATTTTCCGTAAAAAATTCCACAATACAAAGATCTAGATTTTTCAAAGTTGTAAAAAGAACGCATAATTTTGTCTTGATAAATAATTCCCTTTGGGACAAAAAATTAGTCGTTATTAAATATTTTGTAGTTTATTAGTTTAATTTGCAGTTTATTAGACTAAATATTTCGCTGTTTATTAGTCTAAACATTTTACAATCAAACAAGCGCATGCTTTTATTTTAAAAACATTCACTGATTTTGGAAAATTCGATTTTATTCTTACATTTTATTGATTTTATTAAAAACAGTTAAATCCCCGCTGTTGTAAAAAAAGTTAATAAGTTAATTATAAATAAGTTAATTATTAATAAAATGCTAAATAATTTAAATAAGATTGTAACTATTTCAGATTTGGAGAATTATTGTGATTCAGCATTTTATTGACAAACTCAACTGCTATATTCAAGTTTTTAATTATTTGAAACTTTTATATTTTTATTTATTTTGCGTTTATTATTGTAAACTTTTTCTTTATGGTTACATTTTTATAAATTTTTACGAACCCTGGTACCCTATTGAATACTTTTTTTTAATTGTTTATTTAGTGTAATGCAAAGAGAAGACACATCACTTTATGTAACGGTATCTGCATGATATTGAAATCAGTGGAAAAAGTCGTTATCGGACAGACAATCAGACTTGATTCCCTCTGGAGATTCAAGCGAAGAAAAAATTAAAATCCGTCACTTTCATATTTTTATTTATTTTGCTTTCTACAGTGGTTACAATACCTTTCACTTTGCTAAACCATTTACGATTAAAAATAGAAAATTGCAAAAGTGTTTTCCAAACGAGATCAAGGAATATTCGAGTTATTTCATTTTCTTGTTTGCAATTTAAAAGACTTGTTGATTTACTTCAAAATGTGTCAATTCTGAATAACATAGGCTTCAAGATAATGAATTTAATATAAATCAAATCAAAATACAAATAAAAAATCATCAAAATCAAATCAAAATACAAATAAAACATCATCAAACTCAAATCATGTTATATTGTATTTTAACAAGTTTTAAAGCATTTATTGAAGAAATAGTACAAATTGCAAAGTTTTTTTTTATAGAGTCAAATAACTTATGAAATAATAAACATTTTTGTACGTTCTTTGTCTCATTTGAAAGTTAATTTTCCATGAAATTGCAATAGTCTATTAATATGATTGCAATATTTATTTCTTACTCTTCGAAAGATGCTAAATTTGATTAGAAAACGAAAAAACTTCCAATAATAAAATTACGAAGAAAATCTTTCTTTAAAATGTATTAAATAAAATGTAATATTATTATTATATAGATGTAGAAATATTTCAATATTGAAAATAAATTATCTTGATTCTATAAAAAATTGGCTTTCAAATAAGACCAAGAACGTAAAAAAATATTTACTATCTCATGAGTTCTTTAGTTAAAAAATTTTTTTTAAATCGCCCGACTATTTTTACAATAACTCTTTCAAAAATACCAAAAAAAAACTTGAATCAAGGCTTAAATTATCAAAAAATGTTCATCAGTTTTCAACCTCAAAAGATTATAAAAAAAAATTACCAACGACAATTATAGAATAACGGAGAAAACTACCTGATTTGAAAGTTGGTGGGGGTGAGTTTGCTGATAAATTCAGTTAGTCGACAGGTCTGTGGGCTCTCGGGCTTCATTTTTTATCCGAGAAGAAAATAAAGCGACCCTTCTGAGCTGCGGCAACCGGCGTTACCGGTAAGAGAGGAAAAATTGCTGGGAAAAGAAATTACTTTCTCTTTTGTATTTCGGTATATCGCGCGCGAGCCTCGGCTGGATGCTGGGGATGTTGAAGCGAAACGGAGTGCAGAAGAAGGTTGAGGAGGAGGATGAGGGTGGAAGGAGGGTTTATCTCGCTCATCCTCATTAAAACCCTCCACCTACCTCCCGCCACCCTCTTCCTGCCTGCTCTTCCTCGACTCTTCCTTCAGTCGAACCCTCCGCCAAGTATCAGCGTATATAGCCCCATCATCTCCGCCTTGCTGCAGTACGCTCTATTAATTAAAAAAAATTTTTAAAGGGTTCCCAGGCATCTGCTGGTCAACGAAAAGAAAGGAGATGTGCCTTCCTACTGTGTAATGACGCGAATTAATTTTTCACATCTCGTCAACTTTCCTACGTAATTATTTTCTTTTATTCTCTATTTTTCAATTTTAATTTTATTTCGTCTTTTATTTATTTTTATTTATTTTATATCATTTTTAATTATTTTATATTCTTTTTATTTATTTTATATCATTTTTAATTATTTTATATTATTTTCATTTATTTTATATCATTTTTAATTATTTTATATTATTTTTATTTATTTTATTTTGTTACTATTTGTGACGCGTCGCGTCGTGAAGAAAGGTACCTTAGTATCAGACGAAATTAGGTCTCCATTAATAATGGAGAGCGCCAAAACACCTTTTATGAAATTAGGTTATGTTTGGTGGTAGTTTTAACTTCATTAAAGCTTCCTTTTTAATTATCCGAAATCAAAAAGAATGTTTCTTCAATAGCTTTTTTGTATAAAATTTTAAGAAAACTGTTTCTGTCGGCAGAAAATCAAAAACGAAGCTTTAACCAAGTTAAAACTACCACTAAACATAACCTAATTTCGTTTGATGCTGAGGTACCTTTCTTCACGACGCGTCACATTTATTTCATTACATTTCTATTTATTTTCCTTTGTTTTTATTTATTTTCCTCTATTTCTATTTATTTTCCTTTATTTCTATTTATAATCCTACATTTAATCTTTGTTTATTTATTCTTTATTAATCATTTTTTATCTGCAATTCCCATAACGGATTTTTATAATTAATTTTCATCATCAATTTATTATCATTCACATTTTTGTTTGTTTATTAAATTTTTATTTGTAATGTAACTTTTGTTAAAATCCAGCTTTCTTGATTATCAGTGCGATAAATCAAATCAGCGCTAATATAATTACATATTTAAGGTTATGTATTTAAGGTTTCAAACTTTTATCAAACGCGCGAAATTTAAAAATATATTATTCAACTTTCGTTTTTTAAAGAAAAATCTTATATTTAGGGTTGCATCGAATATTGTTATTAATAAGTACCGTTAATTTTAATAAAACTATATATAAATAATTATTTATTAAAAAAATTTAATAGCAATTTATTAAAAAAATATACAACGTGTAACTACTCAGCTTTGTCTTTATGTCACTACGCAAATTCGTAATTATGTACGTACGTAACTACGTCTCTACCAGAGTTCGGAAGGTACGGGTAATTTTATTCATTTTTACGTAGTTTACAAGTAAATTAAATGTAAGTAAATTACGTATAATACTCCTTCCACCAGAAAATGCATGGGTGTTGAAAATTCAGGATTCATTCAAGGCGTAAATTACGTTTAAACAACTACGTAGATTAAGTGGAGTAATTTACGTTCCAAACGCTGATATTTACGTGACTATATGTAATTGCGTGTTTACGTAACTATGTAATTATGTAGCTACGTAACGATGCAATTACGCATCTGCATAACAATGTAATTACGCACCTACGTAATAATGTAATTACACACCTACGTCACAATGTAATTACGCACCTACGTAAATATGTAATTACGCATCTACGTAACTATGTATTTACGTACCTACGTAATTATGTTGTACGCCATTGTGTATCGCCCAAGTAATTATGTAAGTCCGTAACGTGATTACGTAACTCCGTAACTGTTGTAACTCCATCCTTACGTTCCAACGTAACTTTAAACCGTAAATAGTGCACAATTGTGCACACCTACAGTTGCAAGCGCTCTAAAAATTAAAAAAACATAAATATAAAATGCATATCAGGTTGAGTTATCAGCATGAAATAAAAATTAGTGGAAATTGTATTGGAAGGAGTGACGAGGTCCTCGAGGGATTCGTTGACGGCGATGGGAATACCTCTCGTGTTCGTCAGATTTGAGGTTAGGTTCTGGGGGATGAAGAGGGTGGCGGCTAAAACAAAGGACCGGTCGCGGGTTGGTCGATAGTCTACGTTCGCCAATCAGGCGAGACTTTGTGAGAGGCAACCCTCGTTTTTGCAACCTGCTCTCTAGGGTTACACTTAGGGGTTGCTCACCCTCTAGATTCTAGTTCGCGAACCCGAAGCCAGTACTTCTTTGCGATGGTGGATTCTAAAAGATGAGGGAAAATTGCCGTTCCTCTTCTTATCTGATAAAAAAAATACTTTTGTTGTACTACCGAAAGGAGAACAGAAAAAAACATACTCAAGACTGTTCCATTTAAAAAGATGGAAAATCCCTGTTTTTCTTGCGTCAACTTCCGGTTGATAAGAGTGCATGTTATTTTTAAAAATGCGCATTTGTAATGTTCATAAGTATATTTAATTTTCAGATTTATTTTTAATTTTAAAAAATATATTAATTTTGAAAGATTAAATTGAATATTTTATTTTATATTATATTATTATGTATATTATTTTATATTATATTATGTTATATTATGTATATTATTTTATATTATGTTATGTTATTTATATTATTTTATATTATGTTATGTTATTTATATTATATTATATTAATTTTAAAAAATATATTTTTTAATTTGAATGAAAGTGAATTAATATTTAACTTTGTCGCAAACTGTAATTGGATATTCAATACATTTTTAAATTTCGCGCGTTTGTTATAAGTTTGTGATTGAGACACATAACCTCAAATATCGTAATGATGTGTGCAATTTAAGAAAATATGTAAAATTGTAAATAAAATTGTAAATAAAATTATGAATAAAATTACATGTAAATTACAAATAAAATTGTAAATATAATTATGAATAAAATTATATGTAAATTATAAATGTAATTTAGCTCTTGATAAAAAGGTTGAATTAATTTATTTAATGAAGACTTACAGATCATGCACTGTTGTTATTAAGAAACGGAAGTAGTATCTTTAAGAAGGTGCATCCGCTTAACATAACCTCAAAATAGGATTTTAGTGCCTATTATATTTGTTCGTTGAAAATCATATTATAAAAATAGCCTTATTTTCAAAACCACATTTACAATTACCAGAAAAATTTCCACATTCAACAATGAGTATATAATAATTAATAATAAAACAAAATTTGCGAAAATTGCAAAAAAATCAATCATGATAATTATTATTAAAAGAAAAATTGTTGCTTCAAACATGTGCATACGAAAATCCTAGATCTTTTAAACTTTATCAACATGAATTCACATGCAGTTCTTGAATTTTAACTGAATCATTTGCATTCATTTGCAGTTAGTAGAAAAAACTACTTGAGGTTATGTTCAGGAGACGAACATCCTTAAGGAAGTGAAGTAATTAAGAGAATCTTTAATTTGGAATGAAACCCAAGTGTTGAAACATATTACAGTGGTATATTTGCTACATGATTGCAAGTTGCGAAGACGCGTTACTCCAATGTGGCAGAATAAGTTCGTCTCGAAGTCAGTTTAATTGGGAAAGTTTTCAGCAGAGATTGTAACGTCAAATCTGTTTGCTAATTAGAGAAACTCAACAAAACTCAATCAGAAGGTAGGGGTGTTTCTCTGAATTCATTTTCAATGCACAGTTGCACACAATACGCAGGACGGATCTGTTACAAACTTGACAACCAACTATTCCAGACGAATGCATTAAGCTCAGATTTTCTAGGATGAAAACTTTCAAGTCTCGAAATCATTTTACTTGAAACAGACTCAAACTAAACTTTGTCATTTCAATTCCATAAATATCCATTTCTTTTGAAAATTATTATATTTTGTTTTCTCAATTTTTACGCACGAAAATATGGTGAAAAAATTATGTAATCATCATTTAATTATAATTTCATAATGAAACATGAATATAGTAAACCAAATAATATTATTAATAATAATATAATAACAATTATAATAATAATAATAATTATAATAATAATAATAATAATAATAAACATAAATATTAATGTAGTGTGTAAATAACAATATTATACAATCAGTCTTTATGCAGAAAAGGAGTGTTATATTTTAACACTAAAATCGTTTTAAAATATTACGAAACAAATTTAAACCCAATTAGAGGGCGCCACCGGTTATGTACTTTAGCATTAGTTCGAAACAACACGAAACGGATTTGAATCAATATTTTATTTCTGTGGCGCGCTTTATATGAGATTTTTAATGCCGCGATCATTTTTTTTTTGCATAAATAAGTGATATTTACAAAATAAACGTAAATTGATTCAGAAAATTTGCGGATGAAGTACATTTAATAAAAAAAGGAAGTAATTTAAAAAGTGAGAAAGAGAGTACCAATTGAATATTAAGAAAGAAAGTCAATTGAATATAAAGAAGTAAATTGAATATTAGGATAGTAAATTGAATATTAAGAAAGTTAATTGAATGTTAAGAAAGTTAATTGAATATTAAGAAAGTTAATTGCGAATATTAAGAAAGTAAATTGAATATTAAGAAACTAAATTGAATATCAAGGAAGTAAATTGAATATTAAGAAACTAAATTGAATATCAAGGAAGAAAAAGAATTGAAATAGTTAAGGAAATTGAAACAACGATTTCTCTTAACGAAGTTTGTTTATTTAACACTTATAATGTATTATACACCTTAATAGTAATAACTACATACAAACTTATTAAAATGAGCTTAATTTTATTTTCATGAGTTGTTTCGGGTGCATCACAGCTCTTGATTGAAGTTCCCTGGCTCTGGAATAAAAAAGAGTTTTTTTAACATTGAAAAATTGAATATCTCTTGCAACTGCAGAAACCATTTTGAATTTTCACCTTTTGTAAAAAACAGTATTTTATAGAAAGTTGGCTAAAAACTTCGTTAAAAATTGAATAAAGAATTCCTATTTTTAAAAGTATTACAATTGTATTAAATTCGAATACTTCTTTTCTTACAAATATATTAAATTCGATTATGCAATTGTGTTTATAAGGAAAATTAATTGCACACTTAATTGTAAGAAAATTGGTTAAAGAATTTTGTTTTACAAATTTGAATCCAGACTTATTTTCAAAACAAAATGATGCAGGAATTTACCCATGAATTTACCACAATAAATGAATGCATTACTTTCTCAACGAGGAAGCAATTTTTTTCATTTCCAAAGTTTCTATTTCCAGAAATGAAAAACTTCAAAACGCCAAATTCCATTTTACCGATCTGTTTTTTACCTACTAGTATGTAATTACAATTTTTACTACATACTTTCCTTCCTCAAAGAATCTGGTAAATTAAATTCGAATTAATAGAAAGTTAAATAATTAACAAACAGAAGCAATACAATTGCACTGGAATAAAAATGAGAAAAAAAATACAATTCATTTCATGCTACAGAGGATTTTTGTAAAATCTCGTTGCTAGAATTATTTTGGAGTATTGAATTTCCGCGAGTGAAATTCTTGATGAAAAAGCAGATGGAAAAGCGCCATTAAACTGTTGGTGCGTGAGTATGCGTTGGCGAATAGGTGTGTGGAAAAAAGAGAGGTGCTTTTTGTGCTTTCACAAAAGGCAGGCAATCGTTCGATTAGTCGTTACCTCAGCGAGCTGGGAATCCCATCGAGTGGCAATATTAATTTTGTGCATTACGCTACAAACAAGACTGCAGCTATCCTACGGGATTCGATGACGAACTTTACAGATCGCCGATTACTGCTTGTATCAGGGTGTTAGAATGGGAAAAATTTGAATTCAAAATTGTTGAATTTATCAGCTGATGAAAGCCCCAGGGCATCTATCGGTTCACAATCATTCAAAGCACATCCTCTGATTAATTATTTCAAATAATAAGTACAGATATTCATTTCGAGCTCGCGGGAATTCGCGACACGAGATTTTTGCACTTTTACGCGCTTCACTTTTGTCTCGAATGTCATTTTGTTTCATTTCAGGCACTTTCTTGTAAAGGATATTATTATTTGTTCATTAGCGTCTTGTTATTAGGAGAAAATTCATGAGGAATAATCAAGGGAAAATAATCCATTGGAAATGAGCTTGGGAAATAAGTATTGGAAATAAGCATAGGAAATAAGTGTAGGAAATAAGCATAGAAAGTAAGTATATAGAAAATAACTATAGGAAATAAGTACAGGAAACAAGTATAGGAAATGATAAATTGAAAATAATTAATGGAAAAAATAAATAAAACAAAATGAGAAACATTAATAGACAAAAAATAGCGAACAATAAAAATTAGTTAACAATAAAATGAGTAAACAATAACAATAACTAAACATTAAACATTAGTAAACAATACAATGAGTAAACAATAACAATTAGAAAACAATAAAAATTAGTAAACAATAAAATGAGTTAACAATAAAAATTAGTAAACAATAAAAATTAGTAAACGATAAAAATTGGTAGGTAAGTAATAATAAATACTAAACAATAAAACGAGTTATCAATAACAATTAGTAAACAATAACATGATTTAACAATAGCAGTTAATTAACAATAAAAATTAGTAAACAATAAAAATTAGTAAGTAAACAATAAAAATTAGTAGGTAACTAATAATAAATAGTTAACAATAACAATTAGTAAAGAATAAAAAGTAGTAAACAATAAAATGAGTTAACTATAACAATTTGTAAAGAATAAAAAGTAGTAAACAATGAAATGAGCTAACAATATCAATTAGAAAACAATAAAATTTAGTAAACAATATAATGATTTAACAATAGCAGTTAGTTAACAATTAAAATTAGTAAACAATAAAAATTAGTAAGTAAACAATAAAAAGTAGTAAATAATAAAATGAGTTAACAATAAAAATTAGTAAACAATAACAATTAGTAAACAATAAAAATTAGTAAACAATAAAATGAGTTAACAATAAAAATTAGTAATCAATAAAATGAGATAACAATAACAATTAGTAAACAATAAAAATTTGTAGGTATAGAATAAAAAATAGTAAACAATAAAATGAGTTAACAATAACAATTAATAAACAATAAAATATAGTAAACAATAAAAATGAGTTAACATTAATAATTAGTTAACAATAAAAATTAGTATTTAAACAATAAAAAAAGTAAACAATAAAAGGAGTTAACAATAACAATTAGTAAACAATAAAATATAATAAACAATAAAAATTAGTAAACAATAAAAAGTAGTAAACAATAGCAGTTAGTAAACAATAACAATTAGTAAACAAGAAAACATAGTAAACATTAAATGTTAGTTGGTAAACAATAAAAAAAAAGTAACCAATAAAATATTGTAACATTAAAAATTAGTTGGTAAGCAATAATAAATAGTAAACAATAAAAAATAGTTAACAATAAATAGTTGTTAACAATAACAATTAGTAAACAATAACAATTGGTAAACAATAAAATGAGTTAACAATAACAATTAATAAACTCGTTGGATTCTAAAAGACAAAATTATATATGATGACAAATAGAAAACATGCGTTTCACGAAAGCAAATAAAAATGCTCAACAAAACAGATCGATAGAAAGTATATCAAAAGTTTCCTGCTCTTACTTTACTTTTAACTTTTTTTTCATTTTTTGTTTACTTTTCTTTTTTTCGTGACGAATAATGTCAAGTTTCATAATTAGCTTTTTGAAGAAACATTAAAATAGTTGGATATAATTGATCTACGTCGAACGATCAGAGAATGTTTAAAACTAAAAACGAAAATCAAAATTCAAGCGAAAATTGAATCTGCAACAATTGTAAAAGAGCATTTTTTTGTAATTGTAATTTTAAGAGCATTTTAAATTATTAAAAAAGTAAGATTACATTTCAGTCCATTGAACAAAACCCTATATAAGGAATACGAATAATATCCTTTGCACCGGAACGGAAGTACGGAATTAAAATTCCTCTATTTCTTGGAAGAGAGCAGATGAAATCGACGTTCATTCGATAGGAAACAAATGAAATTTTTATTAGTGGGAAGGATCGGTGATTATTGCAGCAGCGTCCACGAGTCCGATTGGCACAATGGCTCTCGAGGATGCTAGAAGGGTGAAAAACTGGATCCGGATGGCTCAGATACGATGAAAAAGGTCGACAGTTCTCTTGCGTCAGACTGGTAATTATTTTTGTGAGGGTGAGAAGATCTGCCGATGACAGCTGAGACTCAGAGTTTTCCCTGACGGAAACACGGTGCCGAGCCACATCGAGTCAGGTATGGTACGTACCTATAATCTATATATCACCTATATAGAGAGAGAGAGAGAGAGAGAGAGAGAGAGAGAGAGAGTGAGGCAAGTCGCGAGAGAGCTGGAGAGTGAGCAGAGGAGGACAGCGGTACAGTAAAATGGGATGAGATACGATAAAGCGATAGGCTTGAAGTGAAAAGGGGTGTGAGAGGAAAGGGATGAAACCACGGAGACAAAGATTCCTGTCATTGGCAGCATCTCGATCCGTCGGAAAATACAAGCTTTGGAAAATGACAAGCTCTAGCGTAATTTTCCTAGCAAGCCACCTGTTTTTATACCCCAATCAGCGCACTTATTTGCTTGACCGGGATTGCATAAAGCAACCCTTCAAGTTTCCAATATCATACGTAAGACGTTTCTACATATTCACTAGCGAGTGTGCTCTTTGTGTCGGCTTACAAAGGAAGTTACGATGACATTTTAATAGTAACATTTTCATGTAACAACTTTTTTCGATAAAAGGAAATTTCCTTTTTTTTATAAGGAATCGTAAGGTATCTTTCTTTTTTAACTTTCTTTTTTTGCTGTAATACATTCTTGCGATAAAGGAATATTTTTTTGAAAAAGGAGCTTTTGTTGAAATTTGAGGAGGTGTAACATCTTCAAGGAGAATGCATTTTTAAAAGTTTACAATTTATTCTGTACGATTGAAAGTCTGCTCTTTGTCAATTTACTCTATTTTTGCATTTTTACAGGGTTTTCAACATTTTTAATAACTGCAAAAATAGATGCATCTCAAACTTTTCTATCAGCAGAACATTCTAAAAATAGAATCTAAAATATACCTAATTGAATTAGAAACAGAATTTTTTAGTGCTTAACTTTAAAAGTTTTCAACTTTTTTTTTTATTTTAATCCGAGTCAAGGTACTTAGAATTATTTTTTAACAAGAAATCTGTGAAAAGTTAATGGACATCAACTACGCTGGAGACAAAAATTATTATTTCAAATAATATATAAATATATATTAATTAATTATAATATTCAAATATCTTCTAATTTGAATAATTTCAAATTTCTTATGATTTTAATAATTTAAGATATTTTTTGATTTTAATAATAATTTTAAATACCTCATGATCCGAAAAATTTAAACTTTAAACGCAAAGTTTTCTGTAAAAATTTATTTTCAATTTAGTCTCCCCCCAGAATAAATTCGATAAAAACTCGTTAATAAGTGAAAATGAATTTCAATTCTCTTCCGAGTTTTGATAACTTCTAAAAGGCAGAAAAAGCTTGCTAAATACAAGATTGAGTGACGCAGTGATTATACTTTCATTTGTTGTTGAAATGCGTGACGGAGAATTATTACATGATTAATTATTCCAACTGTAATTTCCAGATTGAAACGAATCCCAAAAAGTAACAGTACATAAAAAGAACAGTTTGATTAAAAATTTAGATAATCAAGAAAAACAGAATTCCTCTATAAAGAAGCGAAAAATTAAAATCTGAATTTTAGTCCACAAAATTAATCGAAAATAAAAAGGCTAGTAATGGCAAAATTTACTATTGCAAATTGATTTTAAATTTTATTAGATAGAATAAATTTTAATAAACAAAAGCGCACAATTAACCATCTTTTTACTCAACTGTAGTTGCGAAAAGTATAGTTTATTAATATAATAATAAACTTTACTTCAAATGCAACAGTTATGTTAATATTTTTCTTAAATGTTAAAACAATGTCAACTTTGAGAATAGTTTGATGTTTCAGAATAATTTAAAGTCCGAGAGTGTTTTAAAGTCCGAAAGTGTTTTAAAGTCCGAGAGTGTTTTAAAGTCCGAGAGTATTTTAAAGTCCAAGAGTATTTTAAAGTTTGCAAATAATGCAAAGTTTGATAATAATTTAAAGTTTTAGACTATTTTAAAGTTTCGAAGTAACTTAAAGTTTGAGAATAATTTATAAATTAAAAAAATTAAAAAAAATGAATTAAAAAAATTCTCAAATAAAAATTTGAGAATAATTTAAAACTTGAGAATTGTGTACTATTTTATAGCACAATTTAAAATTTGAGAATAATTAATTTCAGGCTATTTTGAAAATCAAGGCCAATTTAAAATTATAAAACATAAGTTATTATTTAAGTATTTTATTATTTTTTTTTATTAAGTATTTTCCTATTTATTTAAAATATCAGCACATTACTTTTTTAATTTAATTACTTTTTTAATTTAATTGCTTCTTTTATTTAAGTACTTATTTAATTTAATTATTTCGTTAATTTAATTATTTTGTTAATTTAATCATTTCGTTAATTTAATTATTTCTTTAATTTTGCACTTCTTTATTCACATTTTTTGGAAACAGATTAATACGATTTCTCTGATTTATACAATTTCTTTTTAAAAATGATTGCAACATTGAAGAGTTTATGAAAACGAATATTCTACTTCTAGCGTATTTTTCATTGTGAAGTTTAACGGGGTGAAGAGTCAGGCAATGATTTGGCGATAATGTAATTTGCTGGTCCATTAGTCAGCCACCTTTCCAGAAGAAGCGTCTGCACAGAATTTAGTCACACGGGCCCTCCTTTTTGAGATTCTTTCAAATCAACATCGTAAAATATAGTCGTAATAGTGATCCGCAGCAGTCAAGAAATTATAAGCCCAACAATGGATAAAATATAACATCAACAAAAACCTTCTTTCTCATGCCTCGAGATACTTTCACTTTCCATGTTCAAATTTCTTTTACGTCACTTTTTAACAAATTGATATCAATCCATTTATCTACAATCCTTTTTTCCAAGCAGCCGAAAATTTTACAGATGAAACAAAAAGTGTGACCAAAAATGTAACCAAAGGTGTAACTAAAATGGAATTAAAACGAAACTAAAATGGAACCAAAATGTAATTAAAACGGAACAAAAATGTAACTAAAACGGAACCAAAATGCAACTATAATGGAACCAAAATGCAACTATAATGGAACCAAAATGTAACTAAAATGTTTACAAAAAGAGCAGCAAAATTGTAACGAAAATTGTAAAAAAAAAACTTTAATTTTCAATAGATTGAACGAGCGTGAACACTGATAATATAAAAAATATAAAAAACAAAAAAGTTAAAATAATAATTGTTATAAACAATCTATCGAAAAGTGTAACTAAAATCCACGAGGAAAGACTACAATAAACTACAATAAAACAAAAGTTTAATCGACTTTTTTTAAATATTAGTTTCGAACCATTTTCTTGCAAAATAGAAAATTAATTATCCTTTGGTTTAATGAGGCGAGTGAATATTGAAATAAAAACAAATAATAGAGCGAAAGTAGAGATTTAATCACGAACTTGTCTGCAGTTTAGCCTAGTTCAATTTTTTTTAAAAGATTTAATTTACCTAGAGACAATGGAAAAACATACAGCGATCGTAAAACACACAGGACTTGCTCAGCGATCCACGGAAAGACCAGGAGCAGCTGACATAATGAAAAAAGTGGCTCTACCGTTATTTCAAGCTGACGCTGTGAAAGATCGGAGCAATTAATATTGAAGTACATGAAAATACCAAATTTTTTTGTACAGAACGGTTCTTTCGAAAAGAGAATGCTGCAAAGCCAAACACGTGTGTCTAAACCGTTATCACATCTTTCGCGCAAAATTTATATATCAGGACTCGATAAATCTAATGATGATCCTAATTTCTCGAATTCACCCAATCTCTTATCTTTTGTTCGTTTCTCGTCCAATTCATTTCCTATATTTAATCCCCTTCTTATCCGATTCATTTTTAATCACGAATTTATCATTTGTACTATTTATTATCCAAATGTGCACAAAAAAACCCAGAACTCACTTTCGATGCCTCAATTTTTATTAAGTTTCAAATTCAGTTTACGGCAAACTTCACGTTTCTCAAATTGAGTGATGCCTTGTCAAATGTCAGTAATATTAGGTTAAAAAATACTTTAAGTTTATTATGTTGGTAGCATTTGTGTTAGTTACTACACTGTAAAAAGTTTCGTTGTATTTTTCACACGTTTAACGTTGGAAATAAATCGATTCACGTTATACGCGTAAAATATACGAATTGCATGGGGAAATAC
>WNHD01001814.1:0-17291 GCA_011057455.1 Ganaspis sp. Gsp50 | reverse complement strand
ATTGACAATTCGCATAGTTGGATACATCAGAACATAGTTTTTGATTGGTCTATTCTATTCCACTAATCCTCTATTCCTCCGCATGTGACTGCACCCTTACATTTTGCCACTAGAAAATTATTACAACTAGATTCATAAATGCTGTTCTTCCGGTTTGCATACCATTAGAAAAAGCCGTCATTCTTCTATTATAATTTTATTAGTTCGTGACGTACAGTCTGGGACAATAATGCCTTCCAAAAGGTTACTAGACAAATTCCTACTTTGCGTGTCGCCTTCTAGGTTGTTTCATTCTATGCCTATGAGAAATTTTTAGGAATGAAATAAAGCAACATAGAAAACAACACTCAAATTAGGAATTTGTCGAGTAACCTTTTGGAAGGCATTATTGTCCCCGACTGAACGCGACTGTAGGTTCCGAACCCTACTCGGGTATCTTTTCTCTCTCTCACATACACACAGGCGCAAATTTATTTATTTAGTTTCATATCTGTTAGGCATTTAATTTAACTTATTTATTTTACTTTATTCATAAGAAAGTATATAATTGTACAAAGTGTAAAAATGTCAATCAAACGATTAACAACTGAGAAAAGTACACAAACGTTTTGTGAATCAGATATGTCAAACATTGAAAAATTAAATGATGATTGTTTGTTAAAAATTCTTGAATATCTGCCGATAGTTGATAGAATACGATCAGAAGCAGGTAAATATAAAAATTATCTCTTATTTGACAATCATTCGATTTCCATAAATATGAAATTTGTCATTAATATCTATTTTTCATAAATTTGTCTTGGAAAAATAACAAAACAAATAGCATCTTGTAAAGTAGACCTTGCTTAAGGTATATCACATGAGTTCAACATAACCTCAAAAACTGATGAAAAGTAATTTTTACTATTAAATGAAATAAATAAATAAAATTGATTTAATAAAATTTTGATACAAATTATTGTTGTACAATTGAAAAAAATACATTTAGCCAAATTTCGTTGTTAACTACCCAGGTGAAAATGTTTTTGTAGAATACTACGATGAAAATTACGTGCTTTTTTTCGTAGAAATTTAGGTGCTTAATTAAGTCACGTAAATATTCATGTAGCGTTTTGGAACATTCAACGTAGAAATTCAGGTAGAAATATTTGCAACTTTTGATGCATAAGAGATATTTAAAAATGAATAGTATTTTTGAATTTTACTTATTGTTTTTTTCATTTAAAAGGGTTTTTTCATTTTTTAAATTACACTCCTTATTGAAGCTAAAATTTTTGAAGTAGAAATGCAAGTGCAAATGTATGAAGAAGGTTCCAAATCGCTACTTGAATTTCCACGTGACTTAATTAATCGCAGTTAAATTTCTACGTACATTTCCACAAAAAATATGCACGTGATTTTCAACGTAGTATTGTACGAGAATATTTTCACCTGGGTATTAAGTTTTATGATGAAAATACTATCAATATTTCCTTTTGTATATCGCATCTATAAAATTTGTTAAAAATGAATTAATATAAATTAATTCCTATTTTTAAACAATCAACCATAATTAATGAACGGAGTATTTGTTTAAAAATGCAAAAAGATGGAGTTGTAGAGAATTGTTTTCTGAAGAAAATAAACCATCATTGATTCAAATTAATTCATTTTTAAAAAATTTTATAGATGCGATATACAAAAGGAAGTGTTGATAGTGTTTTTATCATAAAAATTAATAGTTAACAACGAAATTTGGCTAAATGTACTTTTTGTTTCAATCGTAAAACAGTAATTTGTTTCAATTGTAAAACAGTAATTTGTTCCAAAATTTTGTGAAATCAATTTTATTTATTTATTTTATTTAACAATAAAAATTACTTTTCATCAGTTTTTGAGGTTATGTTGATGTAATACCTTAAAATATTGGATATAAACCGACACAAGACCGAAATTCCAAACGTCTCTTTATGTGTGTTTCATTTGTAGTTTGTTGTCTAAATAGCGTGTTTTTACGATTCTCGAAAATTAGTTCGTCTATTGTGTCCGATTTCTATCCGAAATTTTATGCAAGGTTATAATCAGATTGTTGATATAATTGAATGAATCACTATAATAAATATTCATGTTCTGAATATTTTCAAATACGTGGTGGAAATTTTGAAACACGTAGAATCCTATGTGTAATTTTTTTAAAGCTATAAATTTTTTAAAACTTAATTTTTTAATCTTAATTTTTTAAACTTTTTTATATCAAGAGGTACATGAAAATGGTACTTTTAAATTTTACGAATGCAGAAAGACTTTTTATATCTTTTTGTATCCGCAAAATTTAAAAATACCATTTTATCCTTGAAGTTGAAACCTTTTTCTAAATCTTGTTTTTCAGTTTCCAAAAAGTGGAAGAGTTTAATAAAGAAATCTTGGTTCAGTGTAAAATCCTGGACGTTTGAAGATGAATTTGTATGGGGTTACTATGTTGAGGATTTCAGTAAGTTTGACGACGTGGTATTCAACAGTTTGTTGAATCGATTTGGCAAATATTTAGTAAAAATTGATTTGAGTAGAAATAACGACTCTTATCCTTTACGAATGACACCGGAATCTATTCGAAATGTTTGCCAATCTTGTCCAAGATTAAGAACCCTTCATCTGGGTGATATGTTTCAAAATGTGGAGATTTTGGATTGCGATGTAAAAAAAGCCAGTGTCGATGAATGCACCTGTGATTCGAGAATATCACAGATTATAGAAATAATCGAGGATTGGAAACTTATATCTAGTCTTAAAAAATTCGGTCTAATTGCTTATCACGTAAATCTCAACAGTCTCTCAGCGCTCATCTCGAAAATGAAGAGTCTGGAATCTCTTTTTATCGAATTTAGTTTTTACAGAGAATACGAACATCCATCGATATGCTCGTGGCCATTTAGTACATTGAATGAAATAATATTTCAAACGTGTTACGGAGTTACTGAAGATTTCTTGGCAGACGTAAGCATTCAATGTTGATACAATATTTTTGGCCCTGGGTCAGTCCAATATTTTGCAAACAAAATGGTTGGGATCTAATTTTTAAAAGAAATGATAATTACGATATAAAAAAAATTAACATAAGTTAATAAATAATAATAATAATAATAAATAATAATAATAATAATAAATAATAATAATAATAAATAATAATAATAAATAATAAGAATAAATAATAATAATAATAATAATGCCATTAAAAAAAATGGCATACAAAACTAATGTTTTTGGCATTGTTTCGAGTTTTGACGTGAAAAATTAAAACGCTCACAACTTCGTTAAATAGTCTTTTTCAAAATCGAAAAAATACTTATTTGCCAAGAAGAATATTATAATTCGATGCGCAACTTTTAAAAGTTTATAAAAATTGAATAATAAACTACATGTTTCAATGTTGCGGAACTGAAAACATTTTGTCGAAATTCTTTTTAGTTTTTATAAACTTTTAAAAGTTGCCCATCGAATATATTATTCTTCTTGGCAAATAAGTATTTTTTAGATTTTGAAAAAGAATATTTAACGAAGTTGTGAGCGTTTTAATTTTTCACGTCAAAAATCGAAACAATGCCAAAAACTTTAGTTTTGTATGCGATGCCATTTTTTCTAATTAAGATAATCTAATTTCTTTTTCAGATTCTTATAAGAATAAGTGAATTTGTCTTTCGAATTCCGTTTGGAGTTCGAGAAAATATTTGGAATTAACAAAATGGCGTCAAATTTTCTAAAAGTATTTTTTTTAAAAAAAAGTTAATATTCGTTTAATCATTTAGACAAAAAATATGTTTTTATTTAAAAGCGATAGTAAAATTGAAGTCGAAAATTAACAAACTTTAAGTTTTAAAACAAGTGTTAATTTAAACTGAAAAATTGAGCAGCAAAAAAAAACTCAAAAATTTAGGTCACAACCATTTTGTTTGAAAAAAAATGGACCCTTTCAGGAATTTAGTAGAAAATTAGGCATTTGGTTAATAAAATAATAAATTTCTTTTAGATCATAAGACGTGTTGAAAATCTTCACACCCTGATGTTGGAAGACTTACTTAGTTACAACATTTTATATGAATTATTACCCACTCAAAGAAAGACACTAAAAAATGTATCTTTCTCTTTGGTTTGCGATGAACATATGAACCCGAATTGTGACGTAAGAGTTTTTGAATCCTTCATCAATCTGCAAAGACTAAAGTTGTGCTATACTTCAATTACAGACGTGTTCTTTGAAAAACTGGTTCAAAACTGTAAAAAAATTTTTTTTCTGGATATAAGTGGTAAGTTTCTCTAGGTCAAATAAATAATAATATTACTAACCATCGGGGTAATTATGTAACAAATGTGGAAATTGTTTCTTTAAAAAAAGAAATGGAAAAATTACATTCGTAACTTTACGAAAATTTTATGCAAATTTTTTTAAGACAGTTTGGAATTGTGATGATCCTGAAGATTTTTTCAAAGTTTTACTAAACAACTTTTTTTTTATGGAATTTTGACATTTGTTACATAAATATGGATAGGATTAATTATGTAATATTTGTTATTGTTTGTTTATGATTAAGCTAATTTTCTTAATTTTGATTTCTATTAATTCTTAACTAGATATTTTGAAGTGGTTTTCAGAAATATTGGAATATAATTATTTTTAAGAATACATTTTTAGTATTAAACGATCACTATAAATAAATAGGATGACAACTTTAAGTGCTCAATTTGTTAAAGTACTATATACCCACACTTTCGAGATATAAACATACCTTCTCGTCAGGGGCTATAAGTATGGTAACATGAAATGCAAATTATACATTAAATAACAATTGTAAAAAGTACAATTTCATGAACGTGAATAATTATTACTGATTTTTTGTTCAAATGCTCAAAAAAAGATTAACCAAAGAAAAAATAAAAAAAAAATAAGTGATTTAAATAATTCTAACAATCCCTTTTAACGCAAAATTGAAAGTGTTCCTAAAAACCTTTTGGCATTCTTTCTTTTTTATTAGAGTCACACTGAAAGAAATCTATAATTATTATAAGAAATATAATCTCTATTCATCGCATGGAAGTAGTCTACACTTCCTGGCTTCACATTCAATTTTTCAAAAATTTGGATTTTTTTGCAAAATTGAAGGTGTTCCTGAACACTTTTTGAAATTTTTCTTTTTTTATTCGATTCTTGATTAAAAATTACGTAAAATAAAGTACCTTTTAAACACTACACTTCCTCGCTTCATATTGAATTTTTCAAAAAAATGGATTTTTTCACTTTTTTGCAAAATTGAAGGTGTTCCTGAAAACTTTTTGAAATTTTTCTTTTTTTATTCGATTTGTGATTACAAATCACGTGATATAAAGTGCCTTCCAAACACTACACTTCTTTGCTTCATTTAAAATTTTTCAAAAATATGGATTTTTTTTAACTTTTTTGCAAAATTGTAGGTGTTCCTGAAAACTTTTTGAAATTTTTTTTTATTCGATTCATGATTAAAAATCACGTGAAATAGAGTGCCTTCCAAACACTACACATCCTTGCTTTATTTTGAATTTTTAAAAATTATGGATTTTTTTCATTTTTTTTGCAAAATTGAAGGTGTTTCTGAAAACTTTCTGAAATTTTTCTTTTTTCATTCGATTTGTGATTACAAATCACGTGAAATAAAGTACCTTCCAAACACTACACTTCCTTGCTTCATTTTGAATTTTTCAGCAATATGGATTTTTTTCATTTTTTTGCAAAATTGAAGGTGTTCCTGAAAACTTTTTGGAATTTTTTTTTTTTTTATTCGATACGTGATTACAAATGACGTGAAATAAAGTACCCTCTAAACACTACACTTTCTTGCTTCATATTGAATTTTTCAAAAATGTGGATTTTTTTCACTTTTTTGCAAAATTGAAGGTGTTCCTGAAAACTTTTTGAAATTTTTCTTCTTTTATTCGATTCAGCATTAAATAGCACGTGAAATGAAGTGCCTTTTAAACACTACACTTTCTTGCTTCATATTGAATTTTTCAAAAATGTGGATTTTTTTCACTTTTTTGCAAAATTGTAGGTGTTCCTGAAAACTTTTTGAAATTTTTCTTTTTTTATTCGATTCATGATTAAAAATCACATGAAAGAAAGTGTCTTTTAAAGACTACACTTTCTTGCTTCATATTGAATTTTTCAAAAATGTGCATTTTTTTCACTTTTTTGCAAAATTGTAGGTGTTCCTGAAAACTTTTTGGAATTTTTCTTTTTTTATTCGATTTGTGATTACAAATGACGTGAAATAAAGGACCTTCCAAACACTACACTTCCTTGCTTCATTTTGAATTTTTCAAAAATTTGAATTTTTTCACCTTTTTGCAAAATTGAAGGTGTTCCTGAAAACTTTTTGAAATTTTTCTTTTTTTGTTCGATACGTGATTACAAATTACGTGAAATAAAGTACCCTCTAAACACTACACTTTCTTGCTTCATTTTGAATTTTTCAAAAATATTGATTTTTTTTCACTTTTTTGCAAAATTGAAGGTGTTTCTGAAAACTTTTTGTAATTTTTCTTGTTTTATTCGATTTAGTATTAAAAAACACGTAAAATAATGCCCCTTCCAAACACTACACTTTCTTGCTTCACATTGAATTTTTCAAAAATGTGTATTTTACACTTTTTGAAAAATTTAAATTTTCCGGAGAACTTTTTTGCAATTTGTGAATTTTTATCATTGGATAATCTGCTATAATTTTTTTTAATAGTAGAAATAGTTTGAAAAAGTTTATATATACAGTTTTATTTTTTTAAATGTTCAATTTCAAGCTATTTGTTTGGCTATTGTGGCGTATAAGTTCTTTTCACGATACTTTAAATGAAGCAATTTTTAAAATAACTTTCAAACACATAAATAAATACTGTAGATCAATGATTTTTTTCGACAATCTTTAATTTTTATCAATATTTCGACTTCAAAGAATAATTAATATACAAGTAAAGTAATTTTTGAGGTTCTGTTGCAGCCGGTTTAATAGTTGGTAACGCATCCGTCATCAATTAGAAAACTTATTAAATTGAGCTCTTTTAAAATAAATATTTATGTAAAAACTACCTTCTTATAAATTATCTTCTTACTCAAGATTTTACTAAATTTTATCTTGCATGTTATAAGAAATTTTTCGTTGAAATCCGATGTCATAACATTTGATTGCATATTGATGAAAAAACGCAAAGTTGATCAAAAAAATCAAGAAAGATAAAGTAAAATTCTTGAGTTCTAAAAAGTCTTAAAAAAAAATTTGTTTACAGATAATTACAATATTACTGATAATGGAATAAAACACATCGTTTCTTTGCCTAAATTACGGGTGCTAATTATGGAAAACATACTTGATATCACTGGTAAAACACTAAATAAAATAGCTAATTTAGAAGTCTTGAATTGCAACGGCTGTGAAAATTTGGAGGATGAGGGAATGTGTGCAGTAATTCGACAATCGAAATTAAGACTTGTGGAAATTAGGGAATGTAAAAAAATTAGCAATCAGTTTCTAAAGGCTGCCATTGCAGAATTGAGTATTCGAAACGAAAAAGAGGATATCACTTTGGTAACTAACAATAGCAATATTAATGTACAAGAAATAGAAAAAATGCCTCCACAATTAATTATCGATGATAGTCCTGGATATTTTATTCGTGACATGTATATGCCATTTAAATGCTTTCCGGAAAGGATCGGCTTATAATTGAATTCAAAATTAATCAGCGAAGGCTGGGAAATCTTATTTCGTTGATTCGAAATGACTAAAATGTTGCATCAAAACCAATCGAATGTTAGGTAAGATTGATACAAATTGATGAATGTTGAAAATGGATTATTTAAATAATTTGTGTATATTGTAATTTACGGTAAATTAATTTTTAATCCACGTAAGTGAACCGTTTGTAATAAATTTTTTAGATAATTAAACTTCCAGTTTATTTTTAACGCTGCTGATACTTACAGAATTATTTTAAATCATTTTCTTTTAAATTTTTCGTAGAGATGAATTATTGCAAACTGAATGCTAGTTTCTATTTAAGATTGTAGTTTTAATTATTAATTAATTTACATTTTTCGTTTATTTTTCGACCTCTAACAAACGTGTGTCGAAATTCGAAAAAACAAACAGATAAAAAATATGCACATGCATTGGGCAAATTTCTAATTGAATGAATTTTATTTGTTTACTCATCTACAATTCTTTACAATTTTTAATGTGTATAAATGCATGAAATTAAACGATTTTTTGTACATGTAATATTTTACTTAAAGCTGTTGAAAATATTAAAAATTGATGTCAATTTAAAATAGTAGTCTTTCAAAAGAAGGAAGAAGAAGAAAAAGAAAAAGAAGAAAAAGAAGAAGAAGAAGAGGAAAAAGAAGAAAAAGAAGTAGAAAAAGAAAAGGTATTTTGCATAAAAGTCTTCTTTTTGTTCTTCTTTACAGTATAACATCAAATGAAAACCAGTATTTTCGAAATAAGGATGCAAATTGAATTACTTCTTAAACCGTATTATAAAATTGATCAGTCTTGTTTTGAATATATCTTTTTTAATTATTAAAATCATTCCCATAAGAACAAATACAGGTTAGTAGAAAATTTAATAATCCTCATAAATTTATAAAGAATCATCAAGATCTATAATTTAATATAAACTTAATATAAATCAGACTATTTTTTATAATATATAATATAATGTAATTATACATTGGAATGATAATTATATCTTTTTGTTGGAAAAATAACAGGAATTTAAGGTAAAAGAAAGTGAAAGGTTAAACTTAAACCAGTTTATTAATAAAGAATTTTACAATATATAAAAACTTTGAACAAAGATGCAAAAATATTTTATTTTTTGTCTATATCAATGTATTCATTAACATTTTTTCAACAAATGTTCATTAAAATGAGACCAAAAATTGAGTTATTGTCCTTTTTTCAACATATTTATAAACTAATCTCTTTACACAAAAAATTGTTCTACCTTTTAAAATACTGAACCAATTTTAATAAATCAAAGACAAAAGCAATCCAAAACAACTGTGTTTTAATGCTGTAAAAAAGGATTTGAGGAAATTGTAATATGTTTGTAAATCTATAGCCTACAAACGACGCGTGAAAACAAGGTGTGGCAATAAGAAAACGAACAGCTGACATGACCAGAGTTGGAAAGTTACGCGTAACTTCAGAGATTTTTACGTATATTACGGTTGTGACTTATTTTATCGTCAAAAACCATCGAAAATACACTTCCAAGGGACAATTTGGTCTTTTTTAATAATAAATAGCATATTATCATAAAAATAGGCTTTATGATTCTTCCAATTATTAATTAAATAAATAATAATGACAGTTATCAACTTTACAACCTTACAAAGATATTTTTATAATAATTTCACTTTATCCCATTTACAGGTTAGTATTCATGCACATTACATATTTCTACGCAAACGTAGAAAATAGACGCCAGACGTCACAAAGACTCGTGTGTTGTCTGAAACGCTAGTTCGCTACTAAAGTTACCCTGCCATGCTCAGTGTGGCCGACATATTCCACATCAAAATTTATGACAGTTTTAATACTGGGATACGTTTTATCGCTCGCGTAATCATCAAAATCCCAAAAATAAATATTTTCCATAATCCTTATTTCTTATAGTTTTACTGTAGAGAGCCCTTTTTTCGAATGAGTGTCTGTATTTTTCTAAAAAAAATGGTTAAAGTGAACATATTCAGGAAAAGAGGGGAAAGTGTTTGACAACCACTATTAACCATCTCCACTTTTCTCCTTTCAATGTCTTTAATGAGAATTCTTTAAAGCATGGTTTAAACATTTTCTCTGTAGCGTGAATTAAATTCTAAAATCGCAGAGAACCGAAGAAAAAATATTACGTTTGCAGAAGGAGAAAAGATCTCACTGATTCATTCTCAGATGTAATAACCAGCAAGCTTTCAAGACTATAATGTAACGTCGAAGAAAAATGAGAGTTATCTTTGTGAGCAATGGACAAATAATTTTCATTTCAATTGTGAAACAACATCCGAAAAAACACGTCTTTTAACATAATTTTGCATGAATCTCTTTCGAAAAATGAATTACTTTTAAAACTTCCAGAAGTAACTATGTACAAGATTGAGGAAGCGAAAAAATTAAAACAAAAAATATACAATTCTCCTGATCTCTATAGTGGCCATCCAGTGAGTGGAGAAGATATAAAGATAGCATTAGACTGTTATTTAAATAATGATTTGGATTGGGTAATAATGAAGCCACAAGCAGGTGCTTTTGTAGGGGAGAGTTAGATAGAGTGGGAAATGCGAATTATTCCTATTCTTGTAATTAGCAGTTATTTAATTAACTTTAAAGTTATGATATAAAATATATAAACATTTTTTATAAGCCTTAGGTGTGTGTGCATTTATTATTTTTTATTCTAGCAAGTGGCATATAATTTAACCATTTTAAAATACTTTTTGATACGTGTTTTCTATGTTCTAAAAAAATTTTCCGACGTTTAAAAAAAGTATATAATATACCTGATGAAAATGATCTATTTTTAGTGTTTATTATATTTTTTTACATTATTTTATTACTTTTTCTCTATTTACTTTTGTAATTAATAATTTCGATATCAATTTCGTATAGAAAAATAAATGGCATGTTCAATATTTTGGCAGCGGAAGTCAAATTTTTTAAATTTTGGTAAATTTGGTTGCTTCTTGGAGTAATTACGATAGGATTCGAAACTATTATTGTGAAAACATTATCGCACTTTTATTTTATGTAATTCGGTATCAGTGACCCAAAATACGTTTCGAACAAATCGGATAGAATTTTTTAATCATGTCCGCCTTATTGGATCCTTCATTTTGAATTGTTGAAAATTAACCTCATTCGTTATCAGGGACCCAAAAAACTTAAGAATTATGAGTTAAAAATCGGATGGAATTTACAGATATTTTTATTTAATTTTTTGTCAGCCATTTGAATTGTGTAATATTCACATCAGAATCGTAATCAACACACCTAAGACTGCAAGTTTACTAAAAAATGAAGCTTTTATTATTAATTTTTGGGCAAATACAGGCAAAAAAGATCAATTTTCTTAAAAACTCAACTTTGAAGTGATGATTATAGATAGGTTAGAAATATTCTTTTTTGCCTTCTCCATATTTTTCCTGTATTCTGTGAGAAATGAACTATAATTTCTTTTTTGATTTTTTAAAATTGTTCAATACTATCAAAAGTTGATTTTCACACAAAGAAAAGAATTTTTGTCCACTGTGCGGTTATCGAAATGTGAAAAGAAAAATAATTTTCTTTTATTGACTCAGGGGGAATGATGCGCATTTTTAATGATTTCATCAATAACAATTTCGAAGTTGTAGATTTAAATAAAATAAAAATTAAATTGAAAATTAAATTATTTGTTAAATTTTATTGATTTTATCTTTAATCATTTTGATAACAAGCTTTTGTCATACGATTATAAAAACCTCATCTGGTTAAAATATGTAGTTAAATTTCTAAAATAGTTTTCAATCATTCCAGAATATAAATTTTATTGTATAACGTTGTCAAAAAGGTGATCATAAATAGCTAATTAAAAACTCCTATAATGATAAATAATTTACAAATTCCGGAACGAAAATTCCATTTACAAGTTCATATGTACAAAATAATTTACAAATTCCGGAACGAAAATTCCATTTACAAGTTCATATGTACAAAGTCCATTAGATGATCTTGTATTGTCAAACACAACTGTTGCGCACATTTCATGAAATTTTACAAAACTCCAAGTTAAAATTAATCATCAATTTTTAAGCCAAACGCCACGTCGTTGAAATAATAATTTGTAGTGACCATTTTTTACACCTGGGTTATCTGAAACACAAAATCGTTAGAGTTTGTAATTACCTGAGGCCAAACAAACCAAATAAAGGGTAAAAACAAAAGTTCGATTTTTACAAAAAAAGAACCTTTCGTTAATATTTTTTTTTGTATCAAATGACAATGTTAGTTAATATAGTATATCACCTGAAAAATTATGACACCTAGATATTTAATTAGCTTTCGAAGAATCAAGTTGACGAAAGAACTAAATTTCATTCATTACATAATTTCATCAGGATTTTTATTTTTTCAGGATCCTTGGATTCTATCTTTCATCACTGTAAGTAAAGAAGAAAATACTTAGTCCTTTTGTCTTGTTTGTAAATTGTTTTAGTATTATACAGCTTTATTATGTATCATATTATATATATATATATATATATATATATTATTATATTATATACTTTAATTCAGTCTAATAACTCACGGACAACATGAAGTGTCGCAGTTGTGACGCAACGAAATATTTTATACTCCCATTTCTTTCACATGTCTACAATTAACTTTCAATATACAGTATGTTATCAGGAAAATATTTATATAATGAATACATGATGTCACCGCAATTATCAGTTCCTTCTAAAATACACATCTCACGGGGTATTTTTATTTCACAGTCCAACTTTATTTTATTGCCCTTTATCACCAAAGTAAAATTCAGTTTTTCCTTTCGAATATTTAACTCTTCAATAACTGCAAGAAGAAACTTGGTGGTGATGTGTTTGCAGTACCTAACGTCCAAAACTTTTAATTTGGATCTTTGAATAACGTCAATTAAAAATTTTTCTTCAACATTTGAACTCTCATAACAGTTCAGTTCTTCTAAATTTGCCATTTGACTCATGTTTTCACCAGTAATTTTGTCTAAACATGTAATAAAAAGACACTTTAAGTTAGGTAGAGTAGCAATATGCTTCATTCCACTATCAGTAACATTATCGTTTCCTGTAAAATAAAAATTAAATGTAGATGTAGATGTATCCACAAGTCATGACATTAAATAAATAAACAAAATTGAATGCTTCGGATTTTTCACTTTTTTGCAAATTTCAAGGTGTTCCTAGAATTTTTTTGCACTCGATTCGAAATAAAACGAATTTAATTTTCCAGGAACTTTTACTTCGAAAAGTTTTACTTTAGGAACAATTTGCATCTTAGAAGAATGTGTATTTTTCATTTTTTTGGAATTTTTAAGATGTTTGCTGATTATTATATTTTAAAATATTAATAATTTAAAACATTCTTTAAGACTTACCACCTATATCCAAAAAGATGAGTTTCTTGCATACAGTTGACAGTATCTCCAGAAATTGGTCTGAAACTGTAGGATTCCTGAACAAATTGAGTCTCTCGAGATTAACGAATGTTTGAAAAAACGGGATGTACTGTGTAATGTTCATATTTGTATCATCAGGCATGTATAACCTGATATATAAATTTTTCAAAAGTTCACACTGGGACGGTATTAAATATTGCAGAACGCGGTAACTTTGTACATCCGATAAAATCAGGGTGCACAGGTTTTCAACATTCATGACAATCTGGAAAAAAATATTTTAGTTAACAAAAATAAAAAAGCAAAATTGACAACAAAGACAATGCTGAACATTGTTCACAGTACATTTTAATTTTTATTTGTAACGCACTTTGAAGGGACCTTAGAAGCTTTTATATATAGGTTATGTTTGATGATAGTCTTAAGTGGACAAAAGCTTTCTTTTGATAATTATAATGAATTTATTTATTTACACAAAACGATTTTTTGTTGAATAGTATATACACTATTAAGAAAAACTGCAAATAATTAAAAGCATTAGGTTCAAAATTTCATTCTTTTTTCAAATACATATTCAATATTTTTTATAAAAATCCATTGTCTTTAAAGATTTCTTATAGATACAAAAATTTAATTTTGATGTTGAATTAAAATAAAAATGGAGAAAACTCGTTATTCAGTTCGGCTTATAAAATTTTACACGATTTGAGCTAAAATCGTAATAGGGTCCCTTATTCAGAACGCGTCACATTTATAGTATTCTTACTTCTATTAAAATATTTTCTTCGAGCGCGGAACATTCCTCAAAGATGATTTCATTTAATGTACTGTATGGCAATTCAAGCATTCTTGTATCTTCGTAATAGTCGTAATCAAAAAAATGAATCTGAAGAGATTGAAGGCTCTTCATTTGAGAGATGAGAATTCCCAAATGCCTTAGGTTTACATGATAAGCTTGCACTCCGAATTGTGTTAAACTGGATATAATCTCCGAGTTCTTAAGGTTTATTAATATATCTATTATTCTTGGTTCACACTTGCAAAAATCGTAACTGACATTTTTTGAATTGCAATTCGCTTGATCAACATGTTCTAGAATTCCACCCAAGTTAAGAGAACGTAACTTTGGACAGGATTCGCAAATATTTCGCATAGATTTGCCAGTCAATCTATTTGTAAAGCTCATTTTAGTTTCACTCAAATCAATCTTTATTAAATATTTTCCAAAACGATCTAACAACTTTTTTAATGTTTCATCGGTAATTATTCCGTAATTTATCATGAAATCGGTACTCCATGAATTATGATTTCTATAATTTATTTCTTTGACACTGTTCCAGGATTTTTCGATTAAATTCTTCCATCTTTTGCAAACTGAAAAAAAATTAACATGTTTATTATTTCTTTTAGATAAAAAGAACTAATTGCACCCGATAAGAAGCTTTGAATGGAGAAAATTTTTGAATTTTTAACTGAGTAATGATTTATTCTTTTAAGTGCCGATTTGTCATTTTGTAAAAAGTGAAAAAGGAATTGGAATATTCAAAAAAACAAATTCCCATAAATTCGCTTTTCAAATTTCCGGTTCTTTATTGCTAGTGTACTAATTTTTGTAATTATTTAATTCTTTCAATCTAACTGACAATATTACATGTTTTGCGCATTTTTTTGAATTCTCTATGGGGATTGTTTTTCACCTGAATTTTTCTGTTTTGAAAAATATATAATTCATTATCAATTCTTTCTCATTCCAGAGTGTGGACGAAGATAAAATTTAATTATTCAAATGAGTAAAAGTTACGATAAAATTTAATTCCATTCTCATAAATCGTTTGTATTTTAAAATTTACGATACGAATTTTAGGGTTTTATGAGGTTATGTCAAAATCCTGACGTGATGGGGTTAATAGGTCTTCAAGTTCGGCTTCAGCTAGCCCAAAAACATAAAAAAAACATGACACAACATTCAGCTCAGAATTTTTCTGTATTTTAAAAATTTAAGGATTTATTTCATGGTTTTACTCAAAACTCTGACGTTATGGGGTTAAATGGACTTTAGGTTAAAAAATATTAAATTTTTTAATCTTTTTGAATACCTTTTTCTGATCATATATTTTAATCCAATGATAGAACCAACTTTTACTTTTTTTTCTGATCATATATTTTAATCCAATGATAGAACCAACTTTTACCTCCAAATAAAACCTTATTAATACCAATTTTCAATATTTTTAAATTTTTCTAATCTTTTTTAATCCCTTAATTAGTAAGTTTATTATTTTTAGATTGAAAAGGATTGAAAAAATAAATGAAAATTTAAAAGGGGATTGAGTTCACTGGAAAGTGAACTTTCCAGTGAAACTGAGCGCTATCGCTGGATTCAAATGGAAGGTCCGAAAAAGGTATATTCAGAAAGATAGAATAAATTTCATTTTCACTGAAAAACCATGATATTTCAATATTTTTCAATTCTGTCTTTACTGGGAAAGTACACTTGGTCTGATTTAAAGCTCAAAATCTTTATTTTCTTGTGGTCCGGTGTTATTTGTTATTAACTAAAATTTTAGTTTTTAATAATTTTATTTAACTTTATAAATAAACAAATTTCTAAATAGTACTTAATTATTTACTTTATTAATTATTATTGACAATTATTTATTGACCATAAGGATTACAATTTTTGTCCACTGAATCCGAATCCGAAGTAAAAATTGGGTCGATATATTGAGATAACCTCAAAAAACCCTTTTATTAGTTTAACTCGTAGAATCTATAAAAACTGTAGTTGAAATCTGAAACTTATACTAACGTAAACTTTGAAGTATCACCTTTAATTTAAAACCAGAAAACTAGAAAAATATTCAGTGCTTCCCGAGATATGACTCAAAACGTCACAGGTCCGATAATGTATTCGAGCGACATTTCGAGAACCGCTAAATATTTTTTAAGTTTTCGTTCTTAAACTAAAGGTCATACTTCAAAAGTCTGCAACAGTTAACAATATTATAAGTTTCAGATTTTAAAGTTAATATAAGTTAAAAAATAAAAAACTGTAGTTTTTGTAGATTCTGCAATGAGTTAAAAAATTTAATCATTAAAAAGGGGATCCACAAAATACGTGAAATCGCTATTAGGGGGGTGGGTCAAGGACATGTTACGACATTTTCAAGGTCACTACATAAAACGTTGATGAAAAGAGTGAGGGGACAAAATAGTCTAAATTCTTGTGATGTAGTTCATGAACGACCCCTAATCATTTATGAGGTTATGTTATATAATACACGTTTATAAAATTTATTTAAAAAAGTTCAACAATTTATCATTAAAAGACAACCTAAGATTTTAACAATGTTTATTCTTACCAATTTCTGCCCGAATTCTGGTAATAATTGGCAGTTTTTTGAAAATATTTACTAAGCAATCGTCATTTAGTTTGTTTATATAGCAAAAATCTGTCTTTGTCACTAAACTTGTTTCAAAACATGTTCTAGCTTGTTTAGCTGACATTATTTATTTAAATAAAAATAGGATAAATTCTCTTTGGCTTCTTCTTAAATATAATAAAATTAAAAAATCAATTACAATTTCAGTCAAAAATATAAACTCAGAATGATCGTCAAAACACGATGATTAATTCGGATTTCTCAAACAAAGCATGTAAGAAAAAGGACAGAGAATGTTTTGTGTCCTTTTCTATCTCATGCTCTGTTTTCGTATTCGATGCGAGCAGCCTTGAGGCGCTTACATACGTCTTTGTTTCTGTGCGAGAAAAGGGCGATCATCTCTCTTTCTTTTATGGCAATGGCATAAGTTTGTCTCTTTCTCTCACATATTCACCTATTTTCGCAGTGAAACTTACTACCATAAGTAATTTATCATAAATAACGGCGAGTGCCCAATGGTTTCACGACAATTGAACGAAATTGATAGAATAATAATAAAATAATATTTTCAATAAGATAGGAAACCGACCTAAAGTTAGTACAGTTGGGGACAATAATGCCTTCCAAAAGGTTACTAGACAAATTCCTACTCTGCGTGTCGCTTTCTATGTTGCTTCATTTCATGCTTTAGTATTTTTCACATAGGCATAGGATAAA
>WNHD01001813.1:0-17300 GCA_011057455.1 Ganaspis sp. Gsp50 | reverse complement strand
TGCAAACAAGTTGAATTAAACTCAAGAGCTAAATGTGTTTAAAAAAGCTGATTATTTTACTGTTTCAAGTCTAGTTTTAAAGGTAATTTTTTTAAAGAATAGTAATTTCGTATACAAATGAAAATATTCTTTGATTCAAATCCAATTCAAGTAATTTAATAATTTCCTACATAATGCTAGCGCGCGTATAATTTGCTAGTAATAATAATAATAATTAAAACTTACATCTATGCTGACCGCGGTAAAAACCATAGCATGAGTCATCGCCGAGTCGCCATAAAGGAGTCTATCAGCTTTTGAAAGCGTAATTTGCACATCGGTTCCAAACATCGCCTCGAAATTATGAGACTTAAGATCGTGAAGTCCTGCCGTTACAGCATAACGTTTGGAAACTTCACATCCAAACCATACAGGTTCATTGTTCTTTATACTCTCCGCGCTCAGTTTTATGAGCAGCTCTGGAGGCTGATTGTTATACAAAACACGGCTGCCTTCCCAAACATTGCCCAAACAATCCAGAGTATAAAGTTTCTCGAAAGGATTGGTTGGTCTTGGATCAGTGACGAGGCACACCTTCTCATCTACATCAAAACAAGGTTTCACATGCTTCTCGTAAAATTCTACAGGAGTAATAGGTCCAATGCTTTTAAAAGTCTTTTCACTTGTGTAATAATCCCAGGTGAAGGTCTGAGAAGGAATGCCCACACAAATCCCCACAATTTTGTAGATTATCGCCATTTGTTCTTTGATTTTTTTTTGAACATCTGCTTTAGATGCACCACTGGAAATGAGGGCTCTAAGAGTTCTAGCAAATTCTCTAAGCTTAGTTTTCAAAATACTATTTAAACGAGCTGAAGCTTCACTGGTGGTGGATTCTGGGAAACAAATTTTTGGAACGAGGCCATATTTTTTAATGAGATTCACTGCCATGTGCCATTGACCACCATCGTTCACTAAGTCGTTCAAAAGGAAAGATACCAGCCTTCCATGAACTTCTTCACCCCTTTCAGCAGTTTCGACAATGTTTTGCAAAAAGAAGTTACAGCGCTCGATCTACAAAAATTCCAAATTTAAGAAAAATCGTATTATAAATAGAAATAAAAGACAAATCCTCGTACTCATGGTATCTTTAACATTTTCTTTTCGAATCCAACGAGGTTTTCAGAATTAAAGAATTTATTCTAATAATAAATTCTTTATATAATAACGAATTCTTAATAAATTCTTTTAAGATCCAAAAAAATATTCCAAAAAGGGTTTTCCTTCAAGTGGCAAAAATTTGAATATCAAAACAGAAATAAATTTTTGGAAAGAATTGGTGATTTATAAATAAACTGAATGTAAACCTTGTCCCAGAAGAAAAGGTAAGATTGGCTGAATTCAAATTCCTCCAGACTATATTTCTTCATGAATGGAGATCTAATCACGTTTGTTAAAGCAAAGAGCCAGCAGCGTCCTGAGCTTTTTTGTTCAGTTATAGGCTTTCCCTCAGGATCAATTTTGTGGGTGAAAACATGGTTGCTATTTTGAATAATTTGTCTTGATATACAAGCATCAGATGGATTCATTTTTGTGCAGACATTCTGCGCCAAAACATTTCGAGAATCTTTGTAAAATTCTGTATAAAGCTTCTTCAAATAGTCTTCAGATAAAGCGCCAGCTGTTAAAAGTAACATTTATTAGTAAACAAATTCTAAAATTTTAAATCTCGACTGTTCTAAAAATAGGTGTTAGGAAAGAGAATCTAAATTAGATCATGTGAGGGTTAAAAGTTTTTAATTCTTTTTTCAGTTACTGTGGAATGTTTCTCGCTTCGCAGCTATAAAATTTAAGACCATGAAAGGTCCAGGTACCCTAGATTGTGTTACATGCACAACATATGCAGACCCTTAGGTACCTGAATTCTTTTCACAAAAATGATAATCCTTAAGGATAATCCGGTTACTGTGACAAGTCAATAAGCAAAAAGCTTTTTAAGATATTTTTTCCGTGGAAAATGTTCTTTTGCATTCAAAAATTTTTCCCATTTAAAAAAAATGTCTATTCTATAGTTTGCATTTAACATTTTTAGTTGGAATGTCTTTAATATTTTTAAAATATATTTTATAATTTTTTGTATATTTAACAGGTTTTAATGTATTTAATAGTTTCTAATATACTTAATAGTTTTTAATATATTTAATAGTAAAAATATTTAATAGTAAAAATATTTAATAGTAAAAATATTTAATAGTAAAAATATTTTATTAGTAAAAATATTTTATAGTAAAAATATTTAATAGTAAAAATATTTTATAGTAAAAATATTTTATAGCCTAAAAAGTTATTAGTATTAATATTTAACAGTATTATAGTATTAATATCCTAAAAACATTTTATTAAAACATATTATCATGAAAGTACTTTTCAAACAATTTTTATCTAAAAAATGAATCACTTTTGAATGATAACGTTCTATTTAGTGTAAAACATCCGACTACAATTTCTTTTTATTTAAAAAAGGCTTTTTATGCAAAACCAATCTATTATCTAGCTATTAATAAACTGTTAATAACACCTTCATTATCACATTTTCGATATAAAATTACGCTGACTATAAAAACAAGCATATTAAACGGGCAATAATCTCATCAAGAAAAATGTTCATCAATTAAAATTGATTTAAATTGACAATCTTGAAAGAAATACACATATTAAAAAAGAATTCTAAAATTATACCAATTGAAAATAAAATAATACAAATTGGAAATAAAATAATACAAATTGGAAATAAAATAATACAAATTGGAAATAAAATAATACAAATTGGAAATAAAACAATACAAATTGGAAATAAAATAATACAAATTGGAACTAAAATAATACAAATTAAAAACAAAATAATACAAATTAAAAATAAAATAATACAAATTAAAAACAAAATAATACAGAAAAAATAGAATACAAAATAAAAATAAAATATTACAAAATAAAAATGAAATAATACAAAATAAGAGAAACAAAAATATAAACACAAATCATTTTTAAAAATTAGCAAAAACTATTAAAAGTAGGTAATAGTTTATAAACACTAAAATTAAAAAAGTTGTCTATAAATGATTTTATAAAAAGTAAATTTTTGAAAACTAATCCACCTTGTATACTGGTTTAAAAAAACAATATTTTTCTTTATCTCAAAATTTTCTAAAAGATAAATTTCTTTCAATTTCGCAAAGTCATTTGGCTGTAAAATGATCAAATAACAAGAAATTTGAAAAGTAATGCTCAAATTTCAAATATAAATGCATATTAAAGTATAGTATATAAATTCTTGGGTTGGGCTCCATTTTTTCTAATAAATATTGAGGTAGGATAAAGCCTGAGACTCAGAAGGTTATAATGAAGTAGACATATAAAAAACAAAAAAATGATTAAATTAAAATTTTAAAAAATTGATCGATAATGAATGCATTTTTTACTTACTGCTACTCATCTTGCTGAATCGAGGAAAATATTGATGAAAAGAGCGTGAGTTTACAACTCTTAAACCAAAGTGAAAGCACTGTTTCTGTTCCAGATGACTCTGACTCCAAAACGTGAACACAGCTGCGCATGTGTGAGATAAAGGCATTTCAAGTGATTTCAAGTTGGGACGTATTCCAATATGTCGGCTTGCCGGCGGTATGAACTTACATACAATTTTACATGTGTTAGAACCAATCAGATGCTAGAGTATAGTTGTGTTCATTGTTTGCTTCCAGTTATCGGTCATAGTTGAAATGCCTTATTTACTGCAAAATACACATGAAAAACCGGGTTCAATAGTTTCATTCATTCACCTATACTCGATTTTGGTCGATTGAAAGGATCTCTTTTCTTTTTCCACTCCAATTTATTTATTCCAGCACATTACCACTGTATTTTTATCACAAAATTCATTCTTACTAAATTCTCAACTCGCTTTTTTTTACATAAATTATATAATTCTTTTTCTACCTACAATTTTTAACTATGCATAAGTGTTATCCAAATAAATAAAAACTAGAACAATTTTTAGAATTTTAGAATAATTTATAAATTATCTGACTTTTAATATATCACAGTAATTCAATTTTTTCAATTAAAGTCCATTTAAAACATTTAATAAAAGTATAATGCTACAAAAATGTATTCTTGCCGATATTTTGACAACAGATTACTATATATGTTAATTTTCAGTTTAAGTCGACTTGTAATTCTGGCTTTAATTTGTATTGCATTCAGCAGGAATTTTCACAATTTTTCTGTAGAAAAAGAAAGTGTTTCTTGACCTTTTTATCATTTTGCCGTTTTTCACATTGTGAATTCTACACCGTGATAAGTGGGCAAGATAGCTCTTTGGAAATAAGATCTGTTTGCAAATGCAACAGGAGTATTTTTCGTAAAACTTTCTATGCGGCTTCAAATAATAGAATACCGGTTTTCTTTTTGGACAAAAGGTGCACTTAAGGAGTTCTGGATTGTGCTTTAAAGCAAGATGAATTAAATACATTTTTGGAGTCATGAAAACAGAAGTGCAAAAACAGCAACGATAGCTTAGACAACATGGTTCTATTTCTTCCTTTTCCAGAAATGAAGTGATTTTTGAATAAGTATGATCTAACTCAACATTGCTTGGAAAACGCATTTTTGGCATCCTACTTTTACAACCATTGCACATAAAAATTTTTCTATCAATTCCATTCAATAATTTTGTTTTGTCAGGAAGGAGAATAATTGCATCATCGAAGCTGCAAATAAACAATTGTTTACTTAAATATCATCAAAATTATACATATTTATATATGAAAACATCTGATAAATATATACAAAAATACACTCTCATTATTGATGAGAATGTAATTAAGGCAAGCTGAAATTCAACTAAACATGCAAAGTTGCAGATACTCAATTATTTGCATATATTCTTTACTAAAAACAGAAATAAACTGTAAATATATAAAAAATCTTTATATTACCGGCAATGCGAATCATCAGAAGATTTCAAAATTTCACAATTTTTATTAATATCAACATTTAACTCAGAATCGAGTCTCAATGGATCTACATCTTCACAACTATTTTCAAAATTTTCACTATTATTATTTATGAATTCTTTTTCTATATCAGAAATATCAACAAATGAATCACGACATAAGTACTTTCTAGTGGATTGTAAATCTATTTCACATTTTTCGACTAAAACTGACATTATTTTTACTGCCTGAAACAGAAATACAATGCATTTTTGTAAACAAGATTAATTACTTTTGCAACTTATTTTATCTTTTATATACAAATAAAGAATATTTTATTTAAATTTTATACACTTTTGTTGAAAACATTACAGAAAGGGTTTTAGTATAATTCGTATAATTTAACTAATTTATAAATGATAAACAAAATTTGTAGTACCTATTTCAAATTATTTATTTTTTGAAGTTTCTTGGAGGTTATGATCGTAAAAAATTTTGTGGACTGCACATGCGCAGTATTATGAGAAATTGAGAAGTAACTAACTTCACTAGGATCAGTTTGAACATGTTATAACTGTTTCTAAAACATTTGTTTAATTATTAAAAACATTTGTTTAATTAATAAAAACAATTTACGTAATTGGATTCAATATTATGGCCTTAAACATGACAAGTTTACAAAAATTGATTCGACAGTAGAGAAAAAATAGAATGTAAAATTTAAATATGTACTAACTCTAAAAACTTATGCTATTCAATTAATAAATAAAAATGCTAATACAAACTAAACCCAATTGTAAAATGAAATTCTATGAAAATAAATAGTAAACTTTTTCATCACATTTTTATCACGAATATTTGACAAAAAACTTTCTCTATGGGGAAGCAACGTAAATTAATATTTAATTTATAAACATTCTACGTTAGGTGATACAAAATAACTGTACATTTTAGAGAAGAATACAAATGTTAATATTATTATTATAGAATGAATATTACAGAATATTTTATTTTCTATTCACAATGGTACATAACCGCAAGTCTGCATAAATCTAAAAAATAAATTATGTACAAAGTAAATTACCAATTCTTGTAATTATTTATTACCGGGAAGGATGAGTTCAATTGAATATCACTTTCTTGTTCTGCTTTTTTTCATAAACACTAAAACATTTTCACGAATTTGTGTTTGAGGTGGTTGCTTCATCCATTTTCGATTCTAAAGAAAAAGGTGGAATTCTACAATCAAATGCATAACCGTCTTCACGTTCCATCCGGAAAGTTCCCCTGAAACAGAATTACAAAATTTTTAAATTATTAGACGTTTAATATATTGTACTTGCAATAAATTGTACATTACAATTTATACATTACAAATTATATATTATAAATTATACATTATAAATTATACATTAAAAGAAATATTCTATAATAACAATTTAATATTTAGACAATCATGAGAATATTTTACTCAAATTTTAGTCATTTTTTTCTTTTTTCAAACTAATGCAATGCTTGTTATATTAAAATGTTAATGAATCTACACTTAATTCAAACTAAACTTTAATTTACCTTAAAATCAACCTTAATTTATTTTATAATTTTGCTGCTATTAACACAAATCCTATCCATAATTGCAATGATTAAATAATTTCATTTATTTAATAGTTCAAACATTTCAACAATTTTTTAAGGAAAAGAAGACAAGAAACCACAAACCAAAGGAAAATAATTGAAATGAAATTGATATCATAAACTTGTGGTTTTCTTTAACGAAAAAAATAACTAAAAAATAATTGACCACAAAAGATAAAAATGCTCGATTGTGACCAACGGTTTCTTTATTTCAAGAAAACTAACAGAAGTTTTTGATTCGCCTAGACAGTAATTCAAAAGTAAATTATTCTTATTTAAAGTTTTTTTTACATTTACTGGTGTCTAGATTTTTCAAGATTAACTAAAATTACGAACCACATGTGTCCACTAGGTGCTTGTAAACTGACATGACTGCTGTATTGAAAAGCAGGTAAATTTTTGGAAAGCACGGGTTCTTGTCCCACGACTCCTCGTCCTCTCACAGTCTCCAATGTTCCAGATAAACTAAATATCCTCCAGTGTCTTTCTCGTAATTGAACGCTTAAATCTCCAAGGTTTTCAAGTCGAATACAGTAACGCCACTATTTAACATTTTTAAGAATAATAAATGCACTATAAAAATACTGTCCGCTAAACAATTATTGGTTTTCCAAATAAACAAGGATCAGTTTTCAAAATAAACAGAATAAATAAATAAACAAGAAACAGTTTTTAAAATAATCAATGATCAAATTTCACAATAATCAATTTTTAAAAAATTGACGATTATTTGTATAAAATCATTACCTGTTTTTAGAATAAATTAATTTAGGTTAAATTAAATAAATTAATTAATTAATTAATTTACTAACCCAGTAAACGGAAGTTGTCTGACTCTCTCTACAACCCATATAAAAAGGAATTACTGTGACGCGAATATTTTCAGTCGTTTCCTTGTGCACATCTGATAATTCGAGCCAAGGATGATTTTTCTTTTGCCACGCTCGAAGCGTGTCTTGAGCAATAAAAGGCGGATCCTTATTGGGATGATAGACCAAAAATTTGTCAATTAGTTCGTGTTGTAGAGCAGGTTTCTCATTTGTTGTGTAAGGCAAAATATCCTCATGAGCAACGTAATCTAGACCAGGTATAGCATATAAACTCCTACTTCCTTCTTGATTACCCAAAAACGTCACTGCTTCAGTTTGTGCTCGCTAGAAAAAATTGGTACCGTGTTTTAATTTAAATTATAAATACAATAATTAAGTGTGCAAATTATGTGCATCGAAAAATTTCAGTGTCAAAAGAAATACAACTTTGAATAACATGTAACAGAGTGGCACAATAGTTTTAAAAAATAGCTAATAAAATTCATTAAAGTGTTTATAATTTCTATAGTAATATCTAATTAGTATTCGAGTTGATAAACAAATATTTAACGAAAATAAAGCAATACAATTTTTTTAATTAAAATATTTAACTCTGGTGTAATTACTTACAATGTGAGGGCAGTCTCTTTGATCTATTAAAACTTGATAAAACGTGTGAGTTCTTCCTTTCACTTCCTTTCCAACACTGTTAAAATTTCCCCCTTCATTTCTAGAATTTTTAATGTTTATTATTCTCAAATTTGAAAGTGCGTACGTTGACATTGAAAAGAGAAAACATAGATTCCAGAGATAAAAAGAAAATGTTTTGTAAGTAAACATAACTTTGCCCTTGAAGAGTAACTTCTTTCATTAAAAATTAGCTTTTTATTGTAAAAATGAGCTTTTCATTGTAAAAATGAGCTTTAAATTTTAAAAATCAGCTTCGAAATGAAGATTCTAAATTTGCTGTGCCAAAAATAAATATTTCATACCCTTCTTTTCTGCTTGGTATATCCCTATCATAAACTCTCGCTAGCCATGGAAAAAGGATAACTCCTCGGTATCCAAACACTCGATGTAAAATTAGCTGCCCTGTTTCATATTTTCCTTGTAGTTTTGGAGTTTCTAATTTCCCGACTTCAGTCAATCTATGTGCGAACAATTTAATACATAAATTGTAAACTAGACTAAAGTAATAAATTAGCAATAATACAAAATAAACAAACTGGAGATAATAAAAAATATGTAAAGTAATAAAATCGTGAATATAAAATAGACAAATGAAGTTGATGTTTCTCGCGTTTTAGTACAATAGTATTGAATAAAAATTTACTTATTTACCTAATGCACGCTTAATAAATCATCTACGCACTTCTTTAGTGTATGCATTACACGATTAAAGAAAGGTTAAAAATTACAAAGACGTAAACATCATTGAGTAAAAATTTAAAAAACCATACAAGGAATTAATGAAACACGAAAATGACCAATTTTTAAAAATTTTAAATCAATATTTTGTCAGTTGTCAAATCACTGAAGCAACAAGGTTATACTTTCGGCATTTACGTAATATTTGAATTACCTGACATAAGTTGCATTTTGTACACTGAAAATTTGTTTTGACACTTCTAGAAGAGAACTTCTAATTTTTCCGCCGAGAAAGACACGTGCGAGTTGCATATTTTTGTGCCAAAATGTTATCGTTTTCAATGTAAAAAAGCTACTATGTTTATACGAATGAGATCACATGGTATATTGTAAAATTACAGTACAGTATACAGTACGTATTGACAGTATGACGTGTGTGTGAATTGGTGTGAATACAGTAGCAGACAGTAAATCGTATCGAACAATTATCGATATATATCAATTTATCGATTAGTCGATAGGTGGTGTTCGATTAAATTCGATATTTCTCGAATATTGTTTGCAATTGTTTGTTTGTGTGTGTAATCAGGGTGCTTGACTTGTAGCTGTCAAAATCTTTAGTTTGATTGCCATAAACTTGCTAATTATTGCAATTTATATAGAAAATCGTTAACGAACTACTATTTCAACTTTTCAGCTACCAGGTAAGTGAATAAAAATGTATTTAGAATGCTCCTCCATATGAAATTACACATAAATCTTAAACCGTTAAAACATAACCTCACTTTTTGTAGTATTCTACGTGTATTGTATAGATAAAAATTACTTGTAGCGGTTTCCTTTTTGTAACATTAACTTAAAAAAGTAATATTGTCAAAGTAATATTGTAATAAAAGTAAAATTGTCAAAGTATTATTGTAGACATAATTTAACTTCAATGGTTGATTAAATCATTTAGTTTTTAATAATTGTGCAGATTTCAACGCCTTCGAAATGACTCCACCGATGGAAAGGATTCAAATCCTCGAATCAATCGAGAAGGATATAATTGCTTGTTTGCAAAATGCTGGCCAGGCATTTATGGAACTCAGTAAAGAAAAATCCAGTCTAAAACATGCTGAAAGTCACACTCATAATTTCTTAAAATCTCTGAGCGCTGTAGAATCGAAATTAAGCGAACAAATAAACTATCTGACTCAAGTATCAACAGGTAACGTGTTAATTGTTTTTCATTTTCTATTTGTTAAATTTATTGATTTGTTTAAAACAAATGAGTAGTTTTCTAACGTATGTTAAAGGAACTGATGTTTGAAAAACAAAACTAATATGCACCTAAGTTTTTAAAAGCAAATGAATAAAATAAAAAAAAAATTTTAAAGGTCAACCTCACGAAGGATCCGGTTATGCAAGTCAAAAAGTATTACAAATGGCTTGGCATAGACTTGAGCACGTCCGTAGCAGAGTTAATGAACTTGATCGAATGAGAAATAAGCACACTCAGGCAAGATCTTCAGTGAGAAGCAATCAGTCTCAAATGGTGCCCGTAAATTCCATGCAACAACCTCCAATAAATGCGGCCTCGTAGTGTCAAGTTCCATCAACCCATGTTACTGATCTTGTTTCGGAGAATAATCCGAACTTTTCTCAAGTGCAATGGGTTTCAAACCAACCACAATCAATCACGCCCAATCAGGAATTAAATCGAGCGCGAATGGAGACTTCTAATTTAGATTTGGAGTTTTAAGTTTCACTTTGATAAGCAATATAAAAGTTAAGTAAACTTACAGATAATTATACACATAAGAGACTGTATTTAATAAGAAGAATAATTAACCTTTGAATTAATAAATCTTTCAATTATAATAATCTTCGACATATAATCTTTGAGTTTTAATAAATTCTGAATAATAATCTTTTAAAAATAATAATCTTTTGAGTCCATTCTTCCGTTTACTTACATATTTTTCAACTGTATTTCAACAGTATTGCAACAATTTTCCGCATTAAACAATAGTTGCGAGTTTACAAATTATTATTACACCTATTCCTAGATTTTTACATTTCAATTTAGAAAAAAGTTTGGATTAAGTAAGTTCGTTAATGCTAGGTAATGAATATTCATGATTAATCAAACTTAAAATAGTCCTTTATTTCTATAATACAAAACATTCCCATAAAAAGGCAACTTTGTAACAACAGTGTATACATGTGCGTGTCTAAGACTTTATATTTTTGGTAAAGATGATGAAAAAAGTTACATCCTATCTTTCTTGGAAAGACGTTAGTGAAATATTAAATCTTATACTGACACTGCCTTAATGTACGGGTCCATCAATAACAGCAATGTTGCGTTGTACTGTCGCAGCCAACGAGAGTCGTGATCTTCTTTCCTCCTCCAACTGTAAAGTAAGTTGCGATATCTGCCACTGCAAATCCACCATTTGATTTTTCAAGGTCGCAATAGTTTCCGATAAGCTCCTACACGCACAAGAAACACTTGATTAAGCATTAAAACAAGCAGTATTCGACTTCAGAATTAGCTTTCCATAAAGAAGAGATGATTGTTCTCAGGTTTGTGCTTGGTCCATTTTATTTTATTTTTTTGAAAACGAGAAGGATCTTCAAAGTTGAACAAGAAATTATTTACGTACCTGTCTTCTCGCGAATCTCCATCCCCAACTTTACTATTCATTAAGGATACCCTATCGCGGGCTTTATGAAGAGGATCATAATCCAACATAGCTGAAATTCATATGACCGTTATTTACATTACAGTTATTTTTACGGAGCCATTAAATTTTACTTGCAACAGTTGCTCGAGTTAGCAAGATCGCGCTGATCGTGTGAGCCGTGTGCTTGTTTATAAAAGAGCGATGAAAATGTTCTTTATTATAGCAAATAAATTTCAACTGTAACAGCAAATTTTCAACTGTAACAGCAAATAAATTTCAACTGTAACAGCAAATAAATTTCAACTGTGACAGCAAATGAATTGTTCTCCATATCAGGAGGAAAAGTTGCCTGAGCTAATTCTGAAGTCACACAGGAAATAATCCTGATGAAATAATAACAAACCAAAGCTAGCGTTAATTTTACAAGCTGAAATTGCACAAAGTTATTTTACAGTGTTAATAATTAATAATACAAAAAAAATACTTCCTCTAAGAGGAAGCAATTATTAATAAAATTAAGAAAACACACTCGGATTATTTCATGCTACAACCGCTATATACAAAACAAACGGAAAAAACAAGAAAACAAACAAATTAGTTACACATATTAGTTTAACTAGATATGGTTATTCACAATTTAGATAAAGTTCTTTTTTACAAAAGTTTATACTTTTACAAAAAAGTTAACTTACAAAAGTAAGCTTTTAATTAATTAAAATTATTTTTCAGTTGTTAAACACTTTCAACTCACTCGAGAGCTTTTGTTATTTTTGTTTCACATTGCTACTCACACAACACAGCAGTTCTTTTTTCTAAAGCACATACTTACCAGAATGAACAGTAAACCTTGCGTTTACTGTAAAACAATAGCCTTCGATTACTTTTAAAATAATTGCATCATCCTCAAACTGCCGTTCGTCTGAAATTTACAACAGAAATTGAATTTAAAATTGAATTTAAATCTAAATTTAAATTAAATTTAAATTAAAAATAAAATATTCACTAATTAATAATTCATTCTATCCATTAAATAACAATAAATTCTAACATTCATTTATTTTTTAAAATTGAATTCAAAGTTTATGATTCATAAATAAGAATATTTTATTTCTTTGCAGTTGATTAACTGAATGTTCATTAATTTACGTATATTAATTAAATGAAAATACTAACTGCACAATTTCGTTGACCTGCAGCTTTCAGAAGAGTCAGATTTTCCAATAGATTTAATAGTATAAATAGGAGGAGCTGGTCGTAGAGAAGCAAGACTCCACGGTGTTTTAGTACCTAGAGACTGACCAATTTCCGCAATCTGTTGCTGTTGCTTCCCGTTCACTTGACTCGTTGCCTATCATGAACAAAAACACAAATTAATAAAGATACAATAAAAACCTTAAACACTAAGAAAAACGTCCTATCTACCAAAAAATGACAAAAATCGGGAAAAAAACTTCTAAGTCAATACCCTACTCTTCTAAGAAGCATATCTAATAATAGAAAGAACTATCCACATTCAAATTTCGATAAAAGGGTTGTCGATGAATAAAATGAAATAAATATCCTTGTGGTTAGTAAAAAATGGACAAAGCAAAAGCGTACTTCCCACAACATGGCTGTGAAATAGAAAAGCATAATATTCATGAGTGAAAAAGAATATATGAATATAATACAATAAATATAATATGAAAATATATAAATATAAAAATAGAAAATTAAAATATATAAATATAAAAATAGAACATTAAAACATAAATCGAAAAATAGAATATTAAAACATAAATCAAAAAATAGAATACTAAAACATATAAATCGAAAAATAGAATACTAAAACATATACATCGAAAAATAGAATATTAAAATACATAAATAGAAAAATAGAATATGAAAAAATAGAACATGAAAACATAAATATAAGAATATATAAACATGAAAATATATAAATCTAATATAAAAATATATAAATATGACGTAAATATCGAGAATAATAACGATAATATAATAATTAGTAGCGAAATCAATCGGCCATGTTATTGATTCAATGAAAAAAAGAAAACAACAGCCATGCTATGGAAGCTTGCCTTCATCAGTCGTCTCGGGTAATGGAATCGCTTTCTTGAGCCACCAATGTGCGTACAGCCCCGAAGTGTAAACTTGCTTTCCCTGAGGATGTTTCTCACTGTTTTGTCTCTCTCGAACCTCGCATCTGTGAGCTTTCCTGGCAACATTCTGGTGCGAGCACGGAATCGGTTCTGAGTAACGTTTCCGACTCACGTCATCATCGAGAGCTATATTGGAAAAAGCTGCGACACTTTCCTCTAATCTACCAGAATCATTCAATTCTCTACTTGATTCATTAAAGTCTACCTCTTTCTCTTCATTATCACTAGTTTCACCTGCACCCCACCTCGACACGAACGTATTAAGATCAGAGAAATGTCCACTCTGCCTGGGAGTTGAACCGAAAGGTGAACTACAAATACACTGATACTCGAATTTATTCTCATCGTTTTCACTCTCACTGTGTGAAGTCCGAGTCTGTTTTCCGCGACTATTGAGGTACAATTTGTAACAAGAGTTCATTTCGGAAGAATTAAAGTGGCAACTGTCAGCCATTCCGGAATCAGAAGACCATAAACTCGTGGTTGGAATGAATTGAGACTCGGCAGTAATTTCATTGAAGGATCTTGGCCAATCCTCGGCTGTAGCTTCGAAAGATTTTGCCCAATTTTCAGGTGTAGCTTCCAACTTTCTCTGAGCGTAGTTAAAAGACTTCCAGTTCTTGGTATTGTCATGATCAAATTGCAGATCTGTCGTCTCATTCAAATTTTCGTTATAAAAATCGCGAAACTGCGTTGCGTCGAGATTGGAGGCGAAACATTGGGAAGATGAAACTGTGGCTGGTAAACTTTTGCTGGCCTCGAGAGAAAAACGATCATCGTCATTTTTTGTTTTAACGGCAAGCAAACTAGAACTGTTCGGAGGGAGCTGCAGCTTGTGAGCTTCTAGAGGAGTGTCTTCAAAGACGTATCGAACGTCTAGTAGCAATGTGGATTTGTGTAAGGGTCGCTTCTTTTTCTCGATGGGTGCCTCACAATCGGAGGCGAGGGAACTCGTGTCCGAGTCTTGACTATGTGTAGGGAAAATATTGTACGTGACGGTGCATTTTCTCATTTTTACGTGGCCCAGGTCGGGTTTATAAATGTATTGGAGGTAAAGAAGTTTCTTCATTAACTCAGGGTGAATTATCTTTTTTCTTACAAGTCTGGCATAATAACGGGAAAGTCGAGTGAACGGAGGATGAGTGCAACTCACGTGGGGCATCACTGTAGGGGACCTCAAAAGACTCAGGCTCTGTTCTTGAGAAAGAAGCTCCATCCAGTGTTGTTTGTCCTCTTTATGAGTGCATAGTACGGTTATATTCTCGATCATTGGACCTAAACAATTGACAATAGTTATTATATAATTATAACAGTCATTATGTAATTATAACAGTCATTATATAATTACAAAGAGTAATTATTACAGTCATTATAACAGTCATTATATTATTACAAAGAGTCACTATAACATAAACGGAACAAAATTAAAATAAGGACCTTATAAAAATAAAACTCAAAGGAATAGATGAAGGAAAGGAAAGGAAGGAAAACTCAAAGGAACTGAAAGGCTAGAATAGAAATAAATTAAAGTGAACAACGTTGAAATCTTGATAGTAATAACAAACGCAAAGAAACCGAAATAAAAAAGAAAGAATTAAAATTTCAAAGAAGTATAATTACCAGATATTTCGAAAGCATTTTTTAACTCATCTGTACTTTCAATTGAAATTACGTTGATGCCAGTCAATGGAAGTTTTCCCTATCGAAAATTTAACAAACCATTCAATTGAAGTCCTTGTTTTTAATATAAAATAAATTATAAGAACAAGTGATATCAGGGTGTCTAGCGATCCGGGAAATCCGTGAATTTGCCGGAAATTCAATTGATGAAAAAAACCGGGAATTTGTAAATAAATCTGGGAAATCCGGAAATTTGATAAAATTATCCCAAAAATTTCTAAAATATATTACAAAATTTTAACGATATACTCATGTATAATATTTCCAATGTCAATATTTTTTTTAATTTGTAAAATATTTCGAGAAGTAGAAAAAAAGTAGTAACAATTTTCAACGTAGAACGAAGTTCATGATAATAAATTTTATCTATTATAAAACACACATAACATGCAGGGTTTCTACAACTCTGGGAAACATGGAAAACCTGGAATTCTCATGGAATTTCATTATTCCTCATGGAATTATGGAAATCTCGGGATTTTCATTTATATCATGGAAATTAATTTTTTTATTTAATTTCTTTACTTTATGATGTGTATTACGTTTTACCAAAATTAATAATCTTTTACAGAAAAACTCGAAAATACTTCAATATATTTAAAAATACTTAGAATGCTTTAAAATATTTCCAATTACTTAAAACTACTTTATAATACTTCAAACTACTTCAAACTACTTCAAATTACCCAAAAATGTGCAATAATACTTAAAAGGTCTTTGAAATATTTCAAAATACTTCAAAATACTTTCAAAGTACTAATTCAAAATATTTCAGAATACTTCATAATACTTCAAAATATTTTAAAATATTTCCAAATATTTAAAAGCACTTAACAATACTCCAAAATATTTAAACATACTTAAAATACTTCAAAATATTGTAATATTCTGAAAATTACTTTAAAAGATTTCAAAATATTTAAAGATACATACTTTAAAATAATTCCAAATATTTAAAAATATTAGTATTTTAAGTATTAAATAAAGTATAAAAAGATTTTACAGTATTAGTTTTTTAAAACATTTTAATACTTCAGACTACTTCCAAATACTTCCAATTACTTCAAAATATTTAAAAATACTTAACATTTCATTAAAATATTTCAAAATACTTCAAACTACTTCAAAATACAACAGATTACTTAAAAATATTTAAAATTTCTTGAAAATCTTTAAAAAATACTTAAAATTACTTTACAATATTTCCAAATACTTCCCAATACTTCAAAATCCTTTAAAATACTTAAAACAATTTTAAAATACTTCAGACTTCTTCCAAATACCTTAAAATATTTACAAATACTTAGATTTCTTTAATATTGATTTATTGATGATAATTCAAAATGCTTAAAACTACTTTAAAATACAACAGATTACTTACAAATATTTAAAATTTCTTGAAAATCTTTAAAAAATACTTAAAATTACTTTACAATATTTCCAAATACTTCCCAATACTTCAAAATCTTTTAAAATACTTAACAAACTATTTAAAAAAATAAAAAATATTTTAAAATATTGAAATATACTTAAAATTACTTTAAAGTTCTTTAAAATACTTCAAAATATTGCAATGTAATTAAAGATATTAATATGCATTTTAAGTATAAAATACATTATTTAAAATAATAGATTCTTAAAATATTTTAAAAGTATTATAATATTTTAGACTACTACTTGAAAAAATTTCAAAATACTTCAAAATATATAAAAATAATTCGAAATATATAAAAATAATTCAAAATATTTGAAAACATTTCAAAATACCTAGAGTGGTTTTAAAATTAAAAATAATGGTCTTGAATAATTTAAATTCTTACAAAATACTGGAAAATGCCTTTTTTAATGAAAAAATCTATTAAAAAACATCATGGAAATTTTTCTATCTTTCTCATGGAAATCATAGAAATATCATGGAATTTTGTGAAGAAAAATTTGTATAAACCCTGACATGTTAACTTATTATTAATCTGTCCTTTTAAATGTTTTCTTTAATCATTTTCT
>WNHD01001812.1:0-58648 GCA_011057455.1 Ganaspis sp. Gsp50 | reverse complement strand
TTAAAATGAATGACTCATTTGCAATTTATTGAATTTTATAAAAAACCTAACTTTTATTTTTCAAAATGTTGATCGACTATTGGTTCCGTTACCTTATATTCATTTTTAAAAGAAAGTTTTTTTTAATTTTTTTATAAATTGTCAAAAATTTAGAAATAAATCTTTGTACTAAAAAAATCCAAAACAATTAGAAAACTCTTTGAAACTTTTGTAATTTTAATTAAAAGAATAAGTATATTTTGTCAGAATAGAAATTGGGGTAGTAAATCTGATAATTTAAAAACATTCTAGTGAAAATTTATGTACTTTTCAATAAGAGTGATGCAATGTCTACACTGAAAAAATATTTAAGACTAACCAGAATTGCCCTTATTACTTTTTGTGTTTAAGATAGCCAGAACTTCTAGTTCCTTTAACCGGAATTCGTAAAGTTAATTAAGATTCTGATTAACTTAGTTAACATTCTGATTAACTTAGTTAACATTCTTGTTAACTGAACTAAAATTCTGGCCAATTCAACTAAACGAGAAAGTAATAAAAGTATAATTAGCCAGATAGTTTTCCCCGTACGGTAACTCAAGTTTTACTGTACTGTCTTGTAACTTTTACCAGATTTTACGTAATTTTTACCTTTTTTCTTCTTTTTTTACCTTTCTAATAATTTTTCGAGTAATTTTTGTAGAAAATTTGTCATAAAAATTGTAAGATAGTTTCCTAGTAAGATTCATGCGTAAATATAGACATTGTACCAAATTTATAATCAACAGCACAAAAATTTTTATCAAATCTTTCTTTCCACTTACAATAATAATAATTAAAAACAAAAATTGATCATTTAATGTTTTTTTAAATAACAGGATATCTCTCGATTGCCACTCTTTTATCTGGACTGCTATTCATCTCAGCCCTTGTCTCAGCCGAGATCTCAAAAAGTAGTTCAAATCTAAAAATTTGTCCGAATGTAGATTCTCTCAACCAAGACGTGCTTTTGGAACACGAAACAGACTGTTCGTTGTTCTACACGTGTCAAAATGGCAGAAAAAACCTAAGCAAATGTCCCTTAATGGATAACGAAGGAAACAGGCTTCATTTTAATTCAGAACTTCAAATTTGTGATTTACCAGAGAGAGCTAATTGTCAAAAATTAACAGACAGAGCAGAAGCAACGTCTGATTGGAAGGATCCTAAAAATTGTATTGGATCGTGTCCGGTACATGATCCTGAAAATAGTTCAGTTCTCTTGAAGCACAAGGATTGTACAAAATACTGCATTTGTGGGAATGGAAAAGCTACAGTTAATGTTTGTCCTCCCGGTCTTTATTTCAGTTTAAGTAAACAAGTTTGCACTTATCGTGATGACGTAAATTGTGACGAAGAAGATAATTTCTACTATGCAAACAATGAGGAAGTATTTGCAGAAAGGTCAACTGAATCATGGCAAAATCCAAAAACTTGTAAAGGAAAATGTCCCGACACTGATCCTGTAGATCATGTAATTCTTTTGGAAAATAATGATTGTTCTAAATACTGTATGTGCCATGCAGGTGCACCATTTGTCAACAACTGTCCTGAAAATTTACAGTTCAGTTTGAAACACCAAACCTGCACGTGGCCAGAAATAGCAAAATGTCCTCAATCTTAACAAAAAATGTAGTATACAAAAATAAACTAAAAAAAAATTGAATTTCGTTATTTGTAAAAAAAACATAAATAACACTTAGAATTTGTAGCATTAAAATATTATTTTATGTTTTTATAAATTTTTATTTATTTTATGTTTATATTTTATGTTTTACTAAAGTTATATATTTATAGTTTATATATTTTTATAATGTTTTTTAAATACTATTTGTAATATTTACTGTATTGTTCTTCGATAGCCTCCTTGACTGTGAACTCGTTATTTTGTTTCAAATAAAAAAAAAATAAAAAGTTGGTTAAGATTAATGAAAAGAAAAATGTAATTTTATTTATAAAAATGCTCCATTTTTAAAATTATTTGAAAAATCATATTTGTACTCCAAGGTACAATAATTTTGATATATCAGGGTGTCTAACGCGGATCGAAAAAAAAATTCCCTGACTTTTCCCTGACTTTTCTATGACTATTCTCTGACCATTCCCTGACTTTTCCCAAACTCTTTTTTGATCCTCAAACTTAAAAATTCATAAAAATTCTAAAAATTTTCTTCAATCAATTAATAATATTTGCAATTAATCTTCTTTTAAAAATATTCCCTGACATTAAACAAAATTCCCTGACGTTTCCCTGACCAAATAAATTCCATGACTTTCCTGACTTTCCTGACCGTTAGACGCCCTGTATATAATTAACAATTGATATATAATTAAAAATATATAATTAACAATTTCTTATGAATGTAATCTCTGATTAAAAAAAGTATATAAATGTTTGGATATCAGAGTCATTTCTGGGAATGTAGATAATTTATATCTACTATTATAAAATTATATCAGTAGTTATCAGGTAATGAACGGTTGTTAGAATTTTTTTGTTTTAACGTAAAACATAGTCTTATATTTTTATAGCATATGATTCACTTGCTTGTTAATATTTATAAATTATATATATTTCATTTACTGTAATTGCATAACTTCGTTATTCATATCAAAATGGTCAAATTCAAATAATTGATTACTCATATCAAATTATTTGATTTCAATTTCAAATCAAAGTTAACAATCAAAATGTTTTCTAAAAACAATTCTTAAAAATAATTTTTAGCTATCGATGAATGATAATCAAATTTGTAGGTATAAATGAAACTGGAGCATCTAGCATTTAATCAGTTTCACAGTAAGAGTTGCTGAATTATTCTAAACGTCTTTAATCACTTAAAAACTTATACCATGAAAGGTAAGTAAAATATGCTAAAATACGATTAAAAATTACCAGCGTAATATGAATTATTACTATCACGTTCGTAATGATTAGAAGTTACTTAGCAAAGTAGTAAAAATTACCAATCGTACTACTACAAAGTAGTAATAATTACCAACAAAGTAGTAATAATTACCAACAAAGTAGTAATGATTACCAATAGATTAGTAATGATTACCAAAAAAGTAGTAATGTTTACCAGCCAGTAGTAATAATTACCAATAAAGTAGTAACGATTACCAACAAAGTAGTAATGGTTACCAGCAAAGTAATAATGATTACCAACAAAGTAGTAATGATAACTTTTGAAATATTAATTGACGCTCCACTGTTCAAATATTTCAAATATTATATAATTTACAATGTATGGTTAGTCATCAATACTATTTATTTCTCTCTTTACAATTCTCCTTTACTTGTTACCATATATATTGTATAATTGATTTTAAATTACAATCCTTTTTATCACTTAATCACATCTTTAATCACATCTTTTTAATCACTTAATCATCTTTTAATCTTAATTTAATTATTCTTTTTAATTTATTAATTTAAGATACATGTAAATGTAATTTATTTTGAACTGCAGGTTCACTATCAATTGTGAGTTTGCTTTTGATTGGAGTAATATCGGCATCAGTATTAGCTGGCGATTCTCCTTCTTGGTGCAAAGGCAAGTGCCCAGCTGCAAATTCACCGGACCACGCAGTTCTTTTAGAATATGTTGATTGTACAAAATACTGTATGTGCAATTGGGGAACTCCAGTTGTCATGAACTGTCCTGCAGGACTAGAATTTAGTCTCAGGCTCCAAACCTGCGCTTCACCAAGTGTGGCTCAATGTCCACAATCTAAATTGATGTTTTTCAATTAAAAAAATTAAATATTAAATCATAGTTGAATAATTAACAATTTTTCCTTAATTAGAGTTTTTATAATCCTATTTTAATTTATTAAAATTAGTTTAATGCACGTGAATTGTTTTAAATTGACGAAATATAACAATTAACAAATCATTTAGAATTTTATTTACATTTATAATACGGTACTTATAATATATTCATAATATTGTATTTATGTTATAATAAAATTATATTAATTGACATACATTGATTGTCTACTTATATGTTAACAAATTGCTATTATATATTCTTAAATAAAGAATGAAGTTTGTTCTTAAGTTTTGTTTACCTGGAATTTATCAGAATTTGCTACTTTTAGTACATGTAAAAAAATAGAACCATAGTAAATATCTGCTATAATATAACATAGTAAATATTATTCTATATTTTATGTTAGTGAATATTATTCAATATTATTATTATTTGAATAATATTTACCAACATAAAATATAGAATATATCAATTTATAAAAATAAAATATATCAAGTTGATAAAGATAGAGAAAAAAGTTTCTTTTTATATATGTTATTGGCAAAAAACGAAAAATACTAATTTATCTAGTTTTTTGAGTCTCTAAACTATTATTCTTATTTCTATTAAACTGTTAATATTACTTTTGTTTTTCTTCTTTCTTTGCCAACCATTTTTCTTATACATCATGTTCCACAAATTTTTATTCTAAATGCAAATTGACAAAAATTAACTTTTTTCACTTATTAATGAAAATAAATTACGTACTTTTGAAATGTATTAAAGTCAATTAGTACGATTATCTTTTTTATTTAAATAACAATGTTTACATAAAAAATAGATGAAAGAAATCAGTCGTATCGTTATTTATAAAAGTATACATTAATTTTTCAAATTCATTTTTAGTTGAAAACCCTTTGTACATCTGTTGTCTTTCTTATTTTAAAAAAATTGTGTGGTTTTTACAGACTTTTATAAACTAATAAAAACACAATTAGAATAAAATTATTATTAATTTTGATTGTATACGTAACGTTTGAGAAATATCACTACTTTCCCTCGACTAAATTTTTGCAGTTATTATTCATGTGAAAATTGGTAATGTCTAAGAATTATTTTTACATATTCTAATCAAAATGTAACATTAATAGTAGGTATTTATTGTTAAAGCTACGAATATTATGTTATTTTAGTAGAAAAGAATTGTTATTTTATACAAACGTAAATCTTTTTGTAATAATGGAGAAATCAATATAGAAAAATCAAAAATAGAAAAAAGATAATAAATCGAAGGTAAAAAATAAAGACATAGTAAATAAGTTAAGACAAAATAAATAAAGACAAAATGAATAATTAAAGACAAAATGAATAAATAAAGTCAAAATGAATAAATAAAGACAAAATGAATAAATAAAGACAATAATAATTAAAAAAAGATAATAAGAAACAATAAAGACAATAATTTAAAAATGTACAATAAACAACCAAGTAAAAAGCAAACAAAATTAAAATAAATCAACAAAATTAAATAGTCATAACAGTCATAATATACAAATAAAAACAAAAACTAAAAACTTATTCAAAATTTCTATTATTCGCAACATATTTTCGTATTTAACTTGCAAATAGAAGTGTCAGTCATTTTCCAATCTACTTATACAAATGTTGAATAATGAAAAATAAACCCATTAATATAAATGGAAAAATTAAATGTAAATAAAAAAGTACAAGAAAGTAATAAAAAAGAGAACCAATTAATACTGTAATTACATTTTTTTCATTGGAAGCTGTTAATTCAGTGTATATTGACAGTCAGTGAATTCTAGCAGTGAAATTACGTTACTTTAATTTGACGATGTTATTTTCATGCTTTCTTTGTAAATAAATAATATATGCAGAAAGTCAATGTATCGTTAAATAAGTGTCACAAATTATTGAACTTCATCGTAATACTTTGAGAAATAATTAAATGGATACGATAATCGTTGAACTTCATCTTCAATATCAGGTTTAATTTTATCTATCCGCGTTGAGAGTGACTTCTCTCTTATCAGTTCCCCGTTAGATAATAATAAATTTTCCTTGTCCATTTGTCTATCTCGATGATTTTGTCGACTCAGATCTAATATCATTCGCAATGTGTCAGTCGGAATGGCGAGTCCCGAACTTGTTATAAGCGGCTCAGTTGATCTTTTACCATATCTATTAATAATTTCATCCATTAATAAACATTTCCAATACAAAAATTTTCATCCACATTTATTTCTATCACTCTTTTTTTTTATTAACAAACCGAAAAACAACACAGTTGAACAACAATTAATTTATTATAAAGAAAATAATTATCTGGATAAGTATCCAAAAATTGTATTTTTATTTAATAATTATAATAATTTTAATTTAATTTTTAATATTTTAATTTATTTATTATAAATTCTAATAAACAATAATTTTTCTAATAACAATAATTTTAATTACTAAGATGCAGAAGAATTTATCACTCGGTAGAAAACATTTGTTGAGGTGTAAAGAATTTTAATTACTAATTAAAATAAATAATTTTTCAATTTAATTAAATAAGAAGTATTAAAATAGAACTTTCGCTACGAGAAAGCAATTTAATATTTTTCTCGACGTATGTTTAAAAATAAAAAAATTGATAGTAAAAAGTGTCGATGAAAAAACTTTGATTGAATAAAGATTAAATCCTAATACCTGGCCTTTCCATTTAGATTGTAATAATCCTTAATGAGTTCGAGATATTTTTTAAGTTCTTCAGGACTCGTGAAGACTTTTGGTCTCATAGGCCTTGCCATTGGTTCAGCTTTATTTTGAATTATCGCTGATCCAACCAATAATAGTAGACTTAGCCAAGTAATCTGTTTCAGCATTGCTCTCGTGTTCATTCTACAGATAAATACATTACATAATATATATTCCTTTAACTAAAAAAAATTAATATTATATTTATCGTTAATATTTCACTCAATTAGCAAGATTTTTTTGGAATAAAAAATAACTATAAAATAAGTAAAAAAATAACTATAAAATAAGTAAGAAAATAACTATAAAATAAGTAGAAAAGAACTTAAAAATAGAATATTTCATTATTGTTTTATTCATTAATATAAAAAAGCTTTTTAACATATCAAGAGGCTTTTTCATTTTTTCAAATATTAAAATGTAGATTATTGCCTATTTAAGGAGAAAATATTGTTTGCATTATAAAGTTTTACCCCCAGTTTCATACTTGTTTATTCAATACTATATTTAATTGTTTCAATTATTTAATTTTGTAATTTATTATTTATAATTTATTCACATTCACGCCGACTGCTTATTATAATTCGTTAACGTATGATTCTGTTTATTATATTGTTTATTCATTACGGTTCATCGCTGAATCATTTTTTATTTATTATTTATTTTATTTTTTCTATATTTTATTTTTATTCGTTCTTTATTTTAAATTTATTATAATAAATCTTTATTTTTATAAACAATTTCAGAAATACACTGCAAAAACTGACTTCTTGAAATAAAACATCAAGTGTTATATCCGAGGGGTCATCAACTCTTAATTAAGCCTGTACACTGCAAAAAATGGTGTCTTAAAAGTGGGACAGAAGTGTCTTATTTGGTAAAAAGTGTCTTAAATTAAGACATTTTTGTGTCTTAGTCACCAAATATGTCTTAATTTAAGACGTTTTTGCTTAAAATAAGACACCATGTTTTTGCAGTGTACGAAGAATATATTCTCAAAGAATATCGTGGGAATATTTGAGAATACTTAGGAATATAAAATATTCAATATTTAATGCAATTTTCGAAAATATCATTAAAAATGTGTAAAAATAAGGTTTAAATGTAAAAATATACTAGAATTTTGTCGTCATTCTTAAAAATTCAAAAGCCGAAATGTAAAAACTATAAAATTCAAAAGCCGAAATGTAAAAACTATGTAAAAAATATTGAGTTTATTAGAGAGCACTCCAGAATATCTAAGAATATCAAAGAATATTTAAGAATACTTAAGAATACTTAGTTATATTACTTATAAAACTATTGAGTTTATTAAAGAGTACTCCATAATATCTAAGAATGTCGAAAAATATTTAAGAATATCGAAGAATAGTTAGGAATACTTAGTTATATTACTTATAAAAATATTGAGTTTATTAGAAAGTACTCCAGAATATCTAAGAATATCGAAAAATATTTGAGAATATGGAAGAATAGTTAAGAATACTTAGTTATATTACTTATAAAAATATTGAGTTTATTAGAGAGTACTCCAGAATATCTTAGAATATCAAAGAATATTAAAGAATATTAAAGAATATTTAAGAGTATTTAAGAATATTTAAGAATATTTAAGAATATTTAAGAATATTTAAGAATACTTAAGAATACTTAAGAATACTTAACACTTAAGCTGAATATTTTTATATATTCTGGAATATTATTTGAAAAAATATTTCCGAATTCTGAGAATATTAAATATGAGAATATCTACAGAATATTCGAGAATAGCTGGCAAGTGTAAGAAGAATACTTTAGTTGATGACCCCTCGGTTATATCCATGAAATAAAATATTTTACTAAAGAAAGTAAAATCACTACTTTATTTATATTAAACGTACCACATTTCTTAAACAATGTTTCTTATTCAGGTCACTCATTCAATCACTAATAATTAATGTCTATAATCGTTAGTCAATCTGCTTTTCCAATACTTTAACAAAATCAGCAATCTGTGCTGAAACTTGGAAAATTTGCAGCAAGTGTTGCAAGTGTCGATCAAGTCCTGATTAAGAGGCATAGTAATAATTCAAAAGGAGGAATGAATGAATGAATAAATGAATGAATGATCTATGGTTTCTATAGAACGTGACGCATAATGTCTGTGACTATTGTATTGAAAACTTTTAAACTTGAAAAGTTTCAATCGGACCTGTTGCTCTACTCCAACCTCTCAATCTCTGCGAGGGTGTAAGTGAGCTTGTGACAACTTTTACGTTCAACCTAGTGGCTAACTGAAAATATCGATTCACATAACTCGTCTCTAATCATAACAGATTCTATAAGCGATGAAAAAGATTCCAAACCATCAAAACTTTCACAAAAATCCGTCTAAAAAATTTACTTTAAGGATTATTATTTAAAAGATTTTTCACTAAATCCGTCTAAAAAATTTACTTTAAGGATTATTATTTAAAAGATTTTTCACTATTTCCAGTTTTCTAATCAAAGGGTTAATTATTATATCAATTTCTTAATTATCTTTGTCTCTTTGAATTCGATCAGTTTTTACTATTTTCAAAAAAAATTGTTTCAAACTTCATACGAATTTTCGTGAGTTTTTGATACAGTCAACTCTACGAATAGTGCCGCAGATTTGCACAAAGGAAACAAAGGACGCTCGAGTGAGAACAAAAGAAAAACGGCACTATTCGTAGAGTTTTAGTGGCACTATTCATAGAGTTGACTGTACATCGAATTGTCTACATGTACTTTCAAATTTGGTTCCTAGTTCTTAACACTTTTCAGATGTTTTCAACTTTTAATGTTTTTAAATTAATATACGCTCAAAATTGAACGCTTAAAAATGTAAAAGCGTTGAAAATTGAAGGCTTAAAAATTGAAGACTTAAAAATTGAAAGCTTAAAAAATTGAAGGCTTAAAAAATTTAAAGGCGTTAAAAATTGAAGGCTTCAAATTTTAAAAGCGTTAAAAATTGAAGGCTTCAAATTTTAAAAGCGTTGAAATTTGATGGCATAAAAATTAAAAAGCGCTGAAAATTGGACGCTTGAATAATAAACGCATTTAAAATAAGTTAAAATAAAAATAAAATAAGATAAAGTTAAACAATTGTCACGTTAAAATATTTTGTCCACTTTTTTTAATTTAGTTAAGCAAAATTTTGTATTTTCTTCTATCAAGAATTTCGTAATTAGAAATAAACTCGATAAGAAGATAAAGAAAAAAAATTAATTACTGTCAATTAGTTAAAGAATCTTGTTTCTTGGGTGGAATTTAAAAGCAATCAATTACAGAGTATTCAACAAGCGGGATTTTCATGTCTAGTGCACTTCTTCATTTCCTTATGTAAGGGTAAGTGGAAGGTGGATGCCTCCCTTTATTGTTTTATGGTATCATGGCATTAATAGTTCACACGAACGATATAATCATTTATTATAGTACTTGATGGTTTGGTTTCGATTCCGTTCCATTTATAGTATAATGACGTCCAACACTTCAATTCAAAACCTCCCTTTATCATCTGTTAATACAACCACCACTTCTCTATTGAATTACACACTTTGTCGTCCAATCATAAGTAATGGAATACTTAATTTACATCTTAAAATTTATTACAGCAAACAAGAAAACAAGTTTAATTAATAAACCATATAATATCAATTTTCAACAACCCATTATTTCTGTGAATCTCATTTCAATTTAATAAAGTCATTTTTAATAATGTCATTTTTGATAAAGTCATTTTTGACAAAGTAATTTTTGACAAAGTCACTTTTGATAAAAACACTTTTGATAAAAACACGTTTGAAAAAAAAACTTTTGATAAAAACACTTTTGATAAACACACTTTTGATAAAAACACTTTTAGCCAGTTTACTTTTAATGAATATGACATCTGGAATAAAACAAACTAAATTAAATGGATTTTCCGAATTAAATACAAAAATAGAATATTGCCGCAGGAAAATTAAATTGACAAAAAAAATGAAATTACATCCTGTAATTGAAAAATGAACCTTTTAAATATATTTATTAAATTATCTACAATTTGTATAAAATTTTCCATTATTCTAGTTATGATTTAATTAAAGGAGAATTCAGTATTTGTTACAGTTAATATCCCTTGAGGTGATGAATATAAAACGGATAAGTGTATAGTAATAGAATGGATATTTGCATATCATTCATTAAAGAAATGGGAATGTAAAAATTTCAATTTTATCATAAATTGATTCCAAAGAATTTTGCATTTACGTAGGCACTGATAAAATATTTTTATTTCAAGTATAACAAACATCCATTTGAAAATGTCAATTTTAATTAAAGCAAAAGTTAAAGTATATCTAAAAATATTCTCCGCTCTCTTCATTTTGCGTCCTGATAGTGTGAAAAGTACCTAATTAACACAAGTGAATGAAGAATAAATTCTTTTGTATTTTACAAAAGAAGTCTCATTTCTGTGTTCCATAAAAAGAGTCTATATACACCGCACATCACAAATTGCAATGCATTAAAGTAATTTTCTTGTCGCAAAGTGAAATTCTGTCACGAAACTGATCTAAATATAATAATAGATCCAAATATTTTTTTAACCTTTCTTCTACATACGCTCTTATTTTCTTCTATACACGCTGTAATAACATTTAAAACTAAGTTTTACTGTGTACAAAAAATAATGTATTTCTAAACTTATCTAAAAGCTACCTAAGGTTAGATTTTCACAGTAGAAAAATGTTTTATGCAAAGAAAGTAAATATTTTTAGTAATATATGAAAGGTGATGTCAAAAAATATATATATGGAAATTTGGTAAATGAGAAACGATATTTTACACGAAAAATTTTTCAAAGTAAAACGAAATTCCTTCTAAACAAAATATGGCATTTGCAAGCGTAGGCAGGTATCGCGTAACACAAAATTTCGTATCTTTAGCACGTTTCTACCACGTATGATCTCTAAAAAGAAACAATAGTTTTAAGAAAAGCTCAAAGTATATAAGTGGAAAAGTATATTTAATTTTAAAAAACTTTCTGAAAAGACTATGTATGAATTTTTCTCTCAAATTACAAGATGAGTACAAGGATAATGGTAAAAAAAATGTATCAAAAAGTTAATAATACAAAAATTTAATAATACAAAAATATAAAAGTTTGTGATAAAAATATTGTAAAAAGTTAATGAAAAAAGAAAGTGAATGACAAAAAAGATAAAACCAAAGCCCTTAAAAAGTGATTTTTTTAAATTTAAAATCAAATTTAATTGCATATTAAATTAACCAATCGTATATTATATTATATAAAATATCGTATATCGCATAAGTTTTATATATAATTTTTATATATAATTATATATATTATAATTATATATATAATTTTTCAGAAGTGTCTAATCAAAGGAGAAACGAGCAATTTTTGTTTTTAAAGGTGTACACAAATTTACACTAAAAAATCTGAAAGAAAGCATTTTAAAAAATGTCATTTCTAGTAAGAAAAGATAATACAATTTTTAATTACAAATTGAAACTCAATATTCTAGTAAAGTGTTAAATGCGTGATCGACAACTAATCAAATTAACAAGTTGTTACTATTTTCCGCTACAATAATTTCATGCATTAAAATTTTAATTGTCCGGTATTACATCATAAACTCTTTTCATTTCTCATTGACCTGAATTAAGAGAACATGACTTTTAACACATCCCACAAGAACAAATTATTTTTTAATAATTTAAAGTGAGCGAAACATAGTTTTAAATTTTATACACACTTAGGTGAAAATTAATTTCTTTCCATAAAATTTTATACGAAGCTATCGCCGGACAGTTTATTAAGTTTGGAATTCAGGAAAACTCATTCTAAACAATCTCAATTATTTCAAGTTTTCCACATTTCTCAATTATTAATTCACATTTCTCAAATCAGAAATATTTTGATAAAATTTAAAAATACCGTCTCATTATTGCTGAGAATGTAAAATTAGAAATGTTTATGCTCTCAAATAAAAGATGACTGCATTAACAGTGGTTTATAATTTTGTCTATAATAATGCGTAAAAGAAACTGTCGGATTTTATAAAATTCTTTTTAAAAACCGAAAAGAATTTGAAAACAACAGAGAAGTAAAGTTAAAATAAATGAAAAATGATTACGCTTAAATGTGAAACAATTACGATGTTTTTTAAATGCAATTTTATTCCAATGAAATGAAATTATACTTCTTGTAATCTGACTTTAATTAATTCTCTAATAGGAAAAATACGATTCATTAAATTTTTTACGCAATTATTTTATTTATTACTGTAGAGCATTAAAATCAAAATGAAATATTTTCATCCTATATTTTTACGACACTGACAAGAGCTCGTTTTATCATTTGAAGTAAATTCATGAAAGCGGATGACATGAGAACTGATCTCAACCTGCAATAGTGAATCTTATCGTGTTATAAACCCGTAATTATATTGCCTGATAATATATAATGATAAATAAGGTTAAAGTGCATAATTGTACTTTCTTCGCCTGCTATATATAAATGTAAAATTTATTCCTTTTATTTCAAGTCAATAAACTAATTTTGCATTTTATGCACACTCATTTATGCTGGTGCATAAGGGTTGTATTCTTTATCACCATCTTCGAAAAAAATCGTGCGAAAATGAATAAAAGAGAATTATGTTCATAGAAATGAGAATTCTTCACTATTATTAAGTCTGTTCTGAAAAATAGCAGAAGAGAGTATGTAAGAACAAGAACAAGAAAAATGCAAATATTCTGAATTAAATGCCGCATGTAAATGCAAAAAAGGAAAATGAGTACTCACATCGGTCACGAGGAGAATGAATATTTATTAATTATTTGATTTTGCAATGAATTTATTTTTGTATTAATATTTCATTCATTTTTTTCATTTTTTAGTTTGTTTTAGAGCTTTTTTGCTTAATTTGTTTAGTTCTTCAATTTTATACAATACTCCGAAAAATTATTTTTAATTATATTAAATATTAAACATTAAACAGATTTTAATAAAATTATTGTTACACTTTTAATTACAATCTATTTTTTTATAATTCGCTTTTTAAGAAAATTAAAAATCTTTCTTTAAAAATGAATAGCAACAAAAAATAAAAAGATATGTACAAGAATTTCATAAAATGTTCAATGTTTTATGGCATACAACAAAGACTTCTTAGAAAATGGATTTTCTGAATCATTACTTGGGTTGCTGACAGTCGATGAAAGAAAGTTGTGTCAGTATTTTTGGAATGACAAGCTTTATAATTAATGTATTTTTATGCATTTTCTTTCATAATGAAATAAAATGATTTATTAAACAAATTACAATTCGTTACACTAGTTAGCATTCTTCAAATTAACTAAAAGGTTTTATATATAAAAAGGCTAAAAATTAAAAAGTTTTATTTTTAATAGTTTTATTCATTATTTTATTTTTCAGTAAGTGTACTTTTTAAGATTTTTTTTTATAAAAAAACCAAGTTATTTTTAAATATAAGTTTAACCTGAGTAATAAAAAATAATTATAAATATCATTAAAAGACGAAATAGTATTGTAACCGCAAAGTGAAAATTGAAATTCGAAAATTCATCAATTAATATTAGTATAACACTTTAGGTTAACTTAAACTGTTTATTAATTAAGCGAAATTACATGTCGCAATTAAATTTAATTTTAAAAAAATCTACATCCTCCAAAAGCAACGAAACATAATATGTTTCATTAAAAACACATTATTATATCTGATTATAAATTTAAGTTATTACTTCACAATTGTTGTTCATTGTAACTTGATTAATAAACAGTAATTGCAAGCGAAATTCAATAACTAAAAAATATTTATATCTACAATTTCAAACCAAGATGTTATTAAAGATCCAAAAAAATATTTCTATGAATGAAATAATGATTATATTGGAAATAATGATTATATTGGAAATAATAATTAAAAAGGAAGAAATATATACACAAAACTGAAATATATAAAAATAATTATATATGACAAAAAAAGTAAATGAAAAGTTTATTTATAAATATATGTAAGTTTATATATCATAAGAATATTAATATAATTAAGAAGCTTAAACTTTTTATAAATTAGTAAAAACAGTTGTTAAAAAAAAGCTGTTCAATTTAAATATTTTTCCTTTAAAAATAAGGAAATAAGTCTTTTATAAATCAAGCCGCTAACTTTTGTTTAAAAATTCGAATTCAGATCCTAATTACTTGAATAAATAAAATACCAAAGTTCTGAACTTTCTAACGTATTTAGAAATTGTAAATTGGCAAAATAATGATCTTAGAGAAGTTTAGGAGGCATTATTTAACAATGAAAACTTACCATAGTGCTTTTATCCATATATTTGTAAGTTTTAATGAAAAATAATGAATTAAGATGCACGTACTTTCTAGAACTTTTGATTCTCTTTTATGTACGGGTAAATTTTAGCTTTAATGTTTTATCCGCTGTATATAAAATAAAATTACATATTTAAAAAAATTAAATAAATAACGATAAAAGCTTCTTTCATCACCAATTTAACTATGAGTTTAATGAAACTTATAATATTAAAATTCTAAATTTTAGTAATAACGATCGTTCAAGAAATTTAATAAATAGTGAAAAGTACACTTATTGAAAAGTTTTGAATGCTCTGCTGTCATAATTACTTTAATCTCTCCGAAAAAGAGTAATAAAAAATTATTTATTTGACTTGCTTTTAAAATAATCAATTTTGTAAATATCCCTAAAATCGTTATTTTTTATGAAAGTGCTAAAAGGTAAAATATGTAGTACAATTTAAACGGTATAATAAAAAATAAGTATAATAAACGTAAGTTGTAAGGTCTCGTATAAACAAATTTAAGTTGTTTAATTAATGTTGATTTAATCTTTCTTTTATTTATTAAGTATGCAATTTATTAATTCATTTTACGTATTCGAAAGTGTTTATTATTTAAACGGATATTGAACCCAAAAAATATTTATATCATTTAAGATTAATTATTTAAATTTAATGATTAAGAATTAAATTGTTGAAATGAAAATTGTAGATATTTTTATTTATTTATCACTTTCTTGTTTGTCTTTAGTTCTCATATTGAATATTTTTTAAAACAATTTAAATTTAAACACAGTTTTCAAACATTTTGTCACATTCGCATCTTCTATTCTTCGTAAAATATATTCCAAAAAGCACAGGAAAAACCCTGTCAATTTTAAAGGCAAGGCTGTTAAATTCAAAGACGTGTGATTTTTACAGGCATATGCCTGAAGAATTTCAACGCACCTAGGAATTTAACAGGTGTTGCAGTGAAATTTTATTTTTTTTGTAATAAAAAACTTAGTAACACAAAATTAGTTTATACAAATTTTTTTTTTTTTTTTTTTAATTACACAAATTTTTGTAAAACAAATTTATAGTTCTTAATTTCATTTAAATACAATTTTAGTCAGTTCAAAGTTTCTGAAAGTTTTTTCAATTTGTAAGTGTAGTGCTTCTTCTTTGGCATTAAATAATTTTTCAATTAAAGTTTTTTAAGTTTATAATAATTAAAATTAAAAAAAAGTTAGAAAAAATGATTTATTACAATGTATGATACATGTATCATATTGCAACGTATAAGAATAGAGATAAAAATAATAAATATACATGTCAAAAACTTTTTCCCTCAAATTCAAATTATGTTTTCAATGTAAATTCGTTTGCACAGGAAACACAAAGAAAAGTTATTGTTCAATTTTTTGAAATGAAATTATAGGAAAATATTTAAATTTCAAAATGTCTTCCATTAAAAGTTTGTAACGCTTCTTGACAATTAAATATAAAGTTTAAATTAACAAAATTGAATTTTAAAAAAGGTTTAAATTCAAAAGGATTAAAAAAAATAAAAAAGGGCACAATAAAAAATGGATACAAAATATTAAAAAGATACATTAAAACTGTATATTAAAAGGGTACATTAAAACTGTATATTAAAAGGGTACATTAAAACTGCATATTAAAAGGGTACATTAAAACTGTATATTAAAAGGATTGGTGAACACTTTTCCCAATGCAATTTTTTTCCAAAAGACATTTTTCCCAATTGACATATTTCCCAAGAATAGGTCATTTTATATTAAAAGGGTATATTAAAAGTGCACATTAAAAGTGTATATTAAAAGTCTATATTAAAAATGTATATTAAAAGTGTATATTAAAAGGGTATATTAAAAGTGTATATTAAAAGTGTATATTAAAAGTATATATTAAAAGTATATATTAAAAGGCTATATTAAAAGGGTATATTAAAAGTGTATATTAAAAGGGTACATTAAAAGGGTACATTAAAAGGGTATATTAAAAGCGTAAATTAAAAGGGCACATTAAAAGTTTATATTAAAGGAGCGCATATTAAAACGGTATATTAAAACGGCATATTAAAACGGATATATTAAAAAGATATAATAAAAAGTCTACATTTAAACTAATTGTATAAAAGTTTTTTTTTAAAAAAAAAGTTTTAAATTAAAATAAAATTTGACTTCCCTCCAAAAAAGTTAAGTCGTTTTAAAAACTAATATCAAACAATTTTCAATCCTAACTGTAAGTTCCAAAGCCTCTTGATAAGTATAAATTTCGTTTTAAAATGTAACATATTCTTTTCAAACTTTCTGTAAAGTCACTTACCAAACTTAAAAAAAAAAGAACAAAAACTTTGATGCACTTACGAGAATTGCGCTGTTTGTAATCAAAGAGCACAGAATCGTTACTTTATAAACTGATGGGAAAAGATCGAGAACCGAAGAAACGGATCCAACTAACTTGGGTTTACAAAGTTAAACCAGACCCGTCTGGTTGCGGATATAACGATGAGACGGATTGCCTCGCGTACCATCCATATATATCCAACCCAGAAACTAGCACCCTCCGACGCACACCCCTTAGGCGCGCCAACTTTGCGCAGCCAATCCTCGATTCCCGGTTCAACCTTCGTCTGCAAAGGTAAATCCTCGTGATTTCCCTGCGACTCTTGGTAGCAGGAGTAAATCGTCTTCAATGCAATTTTTATAAGAGCTTAAGTTTCCACAAAAACTTGCTGAGAAGCTTTGTTTGGTTTTAAAAAATAGTCGTTTCTTCGTATTGCTAAAAAAATCGTTTCATTGTATTGATAAAGAAAATAATTTCTTTGTATTGCTAAAAAGAATTGTTTCATTGTATTGCTAAAAAGAATCGTTTCTCTGTATTGTTAAACAAAATCGTTTCTTTATATTTTATTTTATTTTATTTATATTCTATATTTTATTTTATATCGTTTCTTTATATTTGATTTTATTTTATTTATATTCTTCTTTTGAAATTCTTCAAAATATTTTGTTTCAGTAATCTGAAAAATCATTTTTCAACGTTATTAAAAAATTAAATATAGAGTCAGCTCTATGAATAATGCTACTAAAACTCTATACGAATAGTGCCGCTTTTCTTTTATTCTCACTCGAGCGTGCTTTGTTTCCTTTGTGCAAATTTGTACAAATCTGTGACACTATTCGTAGAGTTGACTGTATTTTATTTATTTATTCTTTAAATCTGAATAAGCGATAAGCATTCAATATTTCAAATACTCGAACCTCCCCAATTATCAAATCATCCAATCTTTCACTGAAAATATCTGAATCTTGCGCTAAAACATCAGCGTCTTTTCGCTGATTTAAATAAGTGATTTACTCATCGCTTATCCCAATTTAGGGAGTAATTCGTTTTCTCAAACTAATGAAAAAGATGTTCTTTTCTAAGTTTCATTGGAACTTAGAAAAATCTTTTTCAATGGAAAAAGTTCCATTTTCTTGGCTTATTGAGAAAAAAATCATTTTTATAAAGATGAAAGCTAACAATGTGTTCCAAAAAACTTTCATTCGATAAAAATATAATTTAATCATCCCAGGAGTATCGAATTTTAAGCAGCGATAAAAAAAAATCCTGCGCACCTAGTGGATTTATGAGCTCGAATAATTTTTATCTATCAGACCATGTATAGGTACCAAATAATGGGAAAAACTGATAATCTGTTCATTTTTTACCGCTTTTCAGTTTTTTAATCCATATTCATAATATATAGATTTTATACAATCCTAATCTAAAATTCTAGCAAACCTTTACAACAAAAACTCAAATTCATGTAAAAATATAAATCTACTCAATTTAATTATTAAATTAGTTTAAACAAAAACAAATCGTTGCTAGAAAACAAGAGAATTTTTATAATATTGTGGAATGTTCATAAAATTTGTGGACATCAGACGAACCCTCAGAACGTGACATCCTTTAATGATGTCACGTTCTAAGGGGCTATTTGCAAAACTTTGTATTTTCTCTTTATAAAACAGCGTGACAAGAAGAGAGGGGTAAAAAATCTAGAAAAAGTGCGAAACATTATTCATAAATGATCCCTTAAATACAAAATGAAAAATATATATTAAATAATAAGACTGAATACAATCTAAAAAGTTTAAAAGTCTCTTTTCCCCCATTTAATTGGATACACCAACTTTTGGCATTAAAAGTTGTGATTTTTAAAATTTTAGTAAATTAATGATATTAGATAAGTTTTTTCGAAGGTTAAAAGTTCAGAAGGGTTACAATATTTATAGCTTTTTAGTAAAATCGTATTAGAAAAAAAATTTCCTTTTCACAAATTTCTTTTTCCAAAAAAGAATCTATCTGAAAATATTAATTTTTCACGTTTATTTTACGTGTACTCTTGATGCAAATCTTTACATGAAATTTTTATATCGTAATGCGCCTAAAGCCATTTGAAACTTCCTTATAAACTCCAGAATTTCCCCTCGTACCGAGTCACTTTTATCACCCACGAGTGTATTCCAAAGAAACTATACTCCTTTTACATTTTTAGTACCATTTATACGAATCATACCACATTATCAAACGATTCTTGATAACGATTACGTAAATTTTATAATTAAAAGTTGCATTTCTCAACAAATTTCTTAAAGAATTGATAAATACTTTTTTTCACAATTCTGTCTAAATGTTTGTAGGGTTGCTGTTTTTGTTGTTTGTTTATTGTTGGTTATTGTTGGTATAACATAATTTTTATATCTAACTTTTTAAAGAATTTTTCTTAATAAGATAATAAACACTACGACAAAAAGTTAACAAAATAAAACGAAAATGGTATAGAAGTGCAAGTATAGTTTATCTAAATTCAATCTCAAATTTGACAAGAACAAAAATCATAAAAAATAAAATGTCTGAAATCATTTCAAAGTTTAGCGGCGGAGAAGCGTATGTATACATTATATACAATGAAGACACTTGTTGCTTTCGTAGACTTGTTTTATAACGTATCTAATTTCAAAAGAAAAAAAAGCCTGCAACTAATGCTTGATTGTCAAAGTACCATTTCGAGTTCGAGTTTCATATTTTCATGAAAAAAAACTCTCACCAGAGAGTTCTTTCAAATAATTTTAAAAAATATAACTTTAAAGGTTTCGTGGACATTCTGATAAAACTAATAATCTATTTTTAAAAGTTTTACATTACATTTCTATGTACTTGCAAAATTGAAATAATAATTTTTCTATTTATGAAAACACATTGAAACAATAGTAATATCATTTCACATTGGAACTTAGAAGAATAATATCCAGATATAATAATAGAAATATTTTCACACAAAAAAAGAATGTTAATAATATTTATTTTCCTTTTTTGGAAAAAGAATATGTTCCATATATAAATGAAAAAATAATTACAATACAAATAAAATATAATTTCCACATATATAGAAAATAGAAATAATAAAGGTCTCTAAAGTATTAGTACTTTCGTGATTATTTTTTTATATATGATTATCATGTTTTTCTTCCACTGTGTATTGAAATCACTTTCTTATTTATATTTCATTTATTTGTATTTCTATATTTATTTGTATACTCTCTAAAGAATAAATTTTTCAAGAAATGGATTTTCCAATTTTATGACGTGCGTTTGTAACACTTCGTACACATTCGCAGCATTAAAGTTATCGATACTATTTGTCATTTACAAACATTATCATAATGGAACATGTAATTTAAAATTTTATAGATTTTTTATACACAAAATGAAATATGCGAGATAGTATACAGAAAAGTGAAGCAGCTAAAAGTATGTTGCATTAGACGAATTGAGACTAAAGAGGGAGAAGCTTCCTGAGTGGGTGTAAGTAGTTGAAGTGTTGGCGGATTTGTGAGAAAACTTTAGGTGAGAAAGCAGAAAGGGTTGGAACCGGAACAAGAGTATGAGAAAAATTATTTAATAAGATTGTACCCTGCTGTGCTCATACATTATTTATTGACGACCATAGTCCATAATACCAAATCCTTGTTAAAAAAGTATCATATATCTTAGTAGAGTTTCGCAACTTTTTAATAGCCAATTGTGATACACGGGGTCAATATACTGTGTCATCAATTATGTCTTGATATTAGGATTAACCCCAAATTTCATAATTAAAAAGGTGGATATACGCTCACTCAATGTTTCTTATTAATCTTTATAAATAAATAGAGAGTAAAAAGATGCTGACACACTGATCATAATTTATTTAAAGATTTCAGACAATATTGCCTTTAATGTTGTATAATGTTGTTTTAATTTAATATTGTTAAATCATAATAATTTGCACACAGGAAGCATTATAAATAAAAATCCTATAATTTCTTAACATTTTGTGGGTGTTGATAAAAACAAGTTTTAAAAACACAAATCATGTTGATACAATTTATCGCAAAACGTGTTGAATCAACAGCAAAGAATGTTAAACCTGCATCAAAAAAATGTTAAATCTACAAAAAATAAATGTTAAGTCAAAAAAATGTTAAATAAAAAAAAATTTTAAATCAATAACAATGTTAAATAAAAAAAAATGTTAACTCAAGAAAAAAAATGTTAAATCAACAAGAAAACAAAGGTAAATTAACAAAAAAATGCTAAAACAAAAAAAAATATCAAATCAACAAAACAAATGTTAAATCAACAAGAAAACAAAGGTAAATTAACAAAAAAATGCTAAAACAACAAAAAAATATCAAATCAACAAAATAAATGTTAAATCATCAAGAAAACAAAGTTAAATTAACAAAAAAATATCAAATCAACAAAATAAATGTTAAATGATCAAGAAAACAAAGTTAAATTAACAAAAAAATATCAAATCAACAAAATAAATGTTAAATCATCAAGAAAACAAAGTTAAATTAACAAAAAAAATGCTAAAACAAAAAAAAAATGTCAAATCAACAAAACAAATGTTAAATCAACACAAAAGTGAAGTTTTAGTATTTTTTATTTTAAATTAACATTTTGTGATATTCTGTTAAATAAAGACAGAAAAGTGTTACTTATTTAACACAAAATATTAAACCCTTTCTTTTAACACAGGAGAATACACAATTTTCAACTGATGTACTGTTTTATAATCACAGGAAAAATAAAATGTTAAATGACAAAATCAACTTGGATTTTTCAGCCATACGTCTATAGAATTCCAATTCAACTTGGAATTTAGCAGGTCCTGCATTGAAAAATAACTTTTTTTTAATAAATAAAATAAAATATAATAAAATAAAATATAATAAAATAAAATAATAAATGAAATAAAAGATTTATTGATTCAATGCAAAAATGCATTGGATCTAATGTGATTTATTCTTAAAATCAGACTTAGAAAAATTATTTTCCAATTACTGACGAATAACTAATTATATCCCGTTAATGTATATAATAATGTATATAAAAATTCAAACATTAATTCAAGACAATGAACACTTCGGCTAATAAAGAATAGAATATTAAAACTAGATAGAATATTATAGAATATTAAAACAAATAATAAATCCATAGCCCACAAAATGACAAAATACGATCTTAATATCAAAGTCTTTAAATTTTCAATAATTTTTCGAACAGAAAGAATTAGCTTTAAAAGGCCTTCGGTGAGGTACCTTGCGAATTTGTCGATCGATTCGTTTCAGGTCGAGGTGAAACCAAGGTAAGAATAGTAAACAAAGGGAAGTGAGTCTTGAGACCCAAGATGAAAAGAATAATGAAAATGACAAGTGGGAAGTTAAGAAAGGTACAAAAAAAAATTGAAAGAGGGGAAAAAGCAATGAAAAAGCAACCTTAGTTATACGTAAGTGAGGAAAGGGCAAGAGAAAAGAAGCGAAAGACAAAAAGAAAGGAAGAAAATTATTTGAGGGTGCGCAAACGAGTGTGCATTGTCTCCTGCGCAGCCAAACACAAATGTATTACTTTGCTGACTTAAAGCGCCAAATGTCTTAAGGTAAGACACTTGATGTCTTAGTTTAAAACATCAGTTTTTGCAGTGCAAAGACAAATGGCTGGAAATTAACAAACAAATGAAGAGGCAAATAGAAGGGAATACAAACAGATGGAAAGACAAATAAAAAGACAAACAGACAGAAAGAAACAGATGAGAAGACAAACAGACGAAAAGACAAATAGATGGAAAAACAAACAGACGGAAAGACAAATAAATGGAAAAACAAACAGACGGAAAGACAAATAAATGGAAAAACAAACAGACGGAAAGACAAATAAATGGAAAGACAAACAGACGGAAAGACAAATAGATAAAAAGACAAACAGACGGAAAGACAAATAGATAAAAAGACAAAATTAAAGATGGAAAGAAAGGAAAGAGCAACGTACATAAAAGAAAGGAAACGAAGCAATTGAAAGAGAAAAGTGGGAAAAGAGAATACAGAAAAAAAGAAGGGAAGGGTGGTAGCAGAAAGAGAAAAGAAAGTAAAAAGACAGAGAAGGCGAAAAGGAAGGAAGAATAAAAGAGAGAAAGAAGAGTGATAGCAGGAGAGAAGAGAGTAAGGAGAAGATAAAGAAGAGAAAAGACATAAACGAGGACAGAAAAAAGACAAAGAGAGAAGACAGAAAGGAAGATACAAAAGAGAAAAAGAAAGAAAAAGAGAAAGAGAGAAAGAGGGAACGAAAGAAAGAGAAGATGACAAGTCCAGATGCAGAATGGTGGGAAGGAGAATTGCAAAGAAGGTAAGTAGAGAGCAGTGGAACCTGTGGCGACAACGGCACGAGTTCCCCAGGTAGGGGGAGAAACTGAACGGTCATTGCCACCACCTTGCCTCGAGCAGCTGCTAAAGTCTCTATATTTTAGGAAGATCTACCAACCATCTTGGAATGCTGTCTTAACGGCTCGATAGTCTAGACTCTAGACGGGCAGCTTACACCAAGAGAGTTTCCTCGAGGATGTGGTACGGGTACGCGATGCCATCACCGATACAATTCGTGCTGCTCGTGGTCGACTAGAACAGAGTACAGAGGCGCTGCAGAACCGACCGTGTATTCACGGTGGTATGTACCTTCGGTCAGTACCTGCCGATCATCCATCGTCCTCCACCCGTACAAAACGATCAGTTCAATTCCACCCGGTCCCAAGACCGGGCCACTTTAACTGCCCTCCCTTTTCCACCGACAACACACTTTTTATCTTTTTCAACTCAATCCCCCCAAAACAACAACATTCAAACTTATTCCAACCAGTTCAAACAACTAATTAACCACTTCAAACCAGTTTCGTCAATTGTCAGATCAATTTCAAAAGTACATAAAACCACTTAGGACAACTTTGCAATTTATTCAGACAAGTTGGAACGATTCTGTGATTCACTTGAACAAGCCTCTGTGATCAATTGCAACATGTTGGCAAAACTGTGATCAATTCAAACAAGTTGGAACAATTCTGCAATCTCAACCAGTTGAGATTAATGTAAAATCGGTTGGAACAAGTCTGCAATTATATCGGCAACCGACAAACAAGTGATTAGTTTATGAAATTCTTTTCCACGCAATCGCAATTTGATCTGGAGTAGTCCTCAACTCGTTTGAGTTTTGAACCATTAACAACGAGTTTTGAACCATTAACAACGAGTTTTTAACTGCAGGAGCAAGAACTACGTAGAAAAAGTTTGGAACTATACTCAACAAGTTCAAAACAGATTGAATAAGTTTAAAACTGCATTGAGCAAATTTGAAACTACATTAAACAAATTTAAAACTACATTGAGCAAATTGAAAACTACATTGAGCAAGTTTGTAACTACATTGAGCAAGTTTGAAACTACATTGAATAAGCTTGAAACAACATTGAGCAAGTTTGAAACTACATTGAACAAGTTAAAATATAGACAGAAATATAACGATAGTTTTGACTAAGTTTCAAACTGTTTTAGACAAATTTTCAACGTGATTCAAGAAAAGTTTCAAACCGAATTAAACAAGATTTGAAATTCATTGAACAAGTTTTTAACTAGATTGAACAAGTTGCGAAAAGCACATAACAAGTTGTGAAATACTTATAACAAGTTGTGAAATACTTTAAACAAGTTGTAAAATACTTTGAACAAGTTGTGAAATACTTTAAACAAGTTGTAAAATACTTTGAACAAGTTGTGAAATACTTTGAACAAGTTTCAAATGTCTTTGAACAAGTTTTAAATTACTTTTAACAAGTTTTAAATCTCTTTGAACAAGTTTTAAATTACTTTGAACAAGTTTTAAATCTCTTTGAACAAGTTTTAAATCTCTTTGAACAAGTTCTAAATGTCTTTGAACAAGTTTCAAATGTTTTTGAACAAGTTTTAAATGACAATAAGTTTAAAACTAGCACTAGTTTTGAAACAATACAAACAAATCAAGACCTAGAACAAATTACAAATACATTTGAACAAATTCAAGTTAAACTGGACGAGTTTCGAATTGAACAGAGCGAGTTTAAAGAGGCACTGACCTCCAACTGATTCACAAGTTTGATTGAATTGTGCTCCCATTTAATTTTACCTTATTCTGGTACCATCAACTTTAAATTCTACGTAATTCAAGTAGCACTACATCCCACTACAAAACCTCATTCTAAATTGTACAACTTAATTCACACCACCAAGTTACAAATTGTGAATACTCCAGAACAAAAATCGGTGGCAATTGTGTTAAAACCACGAGTTTTGAAACAAGTGTAAAAATTGTTTTCTTTTCCTTTTGTGCCAATTGACGCGTGAATTTCCGAGAAGAAAATTCGGGAGTGTGAGTAATTGAAAAAACAGCAAGAGGGAGAAAAATAATTAGGGGATAAAAGTGGGAGAGAGAGAAGATCATCATAGAACGAGGGGATGATATGCCGCGGAATCTGATCGTTGATCGTTATTCGTCCTAGTCGCCGGCTCTTGCCAGTATCTGTCAAGGTAAGGCTGCGTGATTATATTCAGTCTCAAGGTCAACAGAAAACCTGTATCTGTAACAACTTACAATCGTACAACTTATAGGGTGAGCAGGAGCACCTAATGGTGAATATAGTCCTATTAGAGATTTTGCAAAAATATTTTGAAAGACCCTCGGAGATAATAAAAGTATATTTTTCTTTGACTTCAAGAAGAGAGCTTTTAATAGCAGATGTAATCACAACGGAAATTTATTTTTAACCATTTTGGTAAAGAATTATCTTTCTCTTCAACGATTATTTTTTGGTATACCAATAAATAAATGAAATATATTTCATTTATTAGCTTTTTCTTCTTCATTGGATTTTCATTCGATTAATTCTTGTTTGCTCAATTATCAAATCGAAATATTCCTTTTCGTTTTACGTTTCCTTTATTTGCGCTTATCGCTTTTCTTATACTAATTGTGCGAACATTTTTGTGGGGAATTCACACGAAATTGTTGCAATTTCCACTGGAGAGTTTAGTAATAAACAGAATATAAATAAGGGAAATGAAGTTTTTATCAAAACTTGTAATTTTATGTCTGCATTTCAAAATAAATTTCTTATCCAAATTAGATTTTAAATTCAACCTTTTTACCTTTTAATCTTTTTACCTTTGAACCTTTTTACCTTTGAACCTTTTTATCTTTGAACCTTTTTATCTTTTAACCTTTAATTCAATTATTGTTTAATCTTTCATTCCATTGATGATTGTTTTACAAAGTTTTCTATGAAAATTCAATTTCAAAATTATCTTCTATCTAAATTGGTTTTTATCAGTTTCGTTTTTATGAAATCCGAATAATTTGCAATAGAATAGTTGATGGTAACATAATTTCCTTTACTTACAATTAGTAAAATCAATACCAACACTTATTGTCAAAATTATTTATAAAAAATACTAAAAATATAACATTAAAAGATAATTATATATTTATACTATAAATTTATACTATAATTATATATTAATACTATATTTATAGTTATAACTAAGGAATAGAAGATAGAAATAGAAGATAGAAATAGAAGATAGAAATAGAAGATACATTATTAAGATACATTGTCTTTATAGATAGAAGACATTCTTCTATGTATAACTATTTCTATCTTCTATTCCTTTTTAATACGACAATTTTAATATGACATGCGTTTTAATGCCATGACACATGTTTTAATATTATGACACATTTTTTGAGGCAACAACAAATTTTTCAAACTATGTCAAGAATGCAAAGAAGACAAGATGATCCATGTTTTATGTTATATAAAACAAATGATGCAATGTAGAATTTATATATTCAATTCTTCACAAAAGATTTTATGATTTGAATAAAACTTGTGGGCCCTTTTTGGATTAAAGATGTCATAAAATATAAAAAAATATATTCATACAAATTTCATTCTTACGCCCATGTTGTGTCATGTCACGTGCGAGGTAGATAATTTTTACGGGAGCGTCGTACCCAGATCAACGCAGAAACCCGTATGTCGTCCACAATAGCGGTACTTGCTTGTCGAATAGGAACCTCGAGTTCGTACTTTAAGAATCTCGTGTCAATTCGGTATTTTGTACGAAAAAAATTGCAATTTTAAAAAAATCCGTTAAAAGAATAAGTGAAGTAAGTAGAAGTTGGTAATTAAGAGATCATTATAACTTCATAAAATACTAATAAATATTTATCTAATTATTCCGTACATTCCAGTTAATTATAATTGTTCATTTTTGAAACCGTTTTCTCTTTTTTTTATCCAATTTTTAGCAGATAAAAATAATACAGTTCGCATGTACATAAAATTGCTATTAGGAACACTTTATACTAATTTTTGATTTCCTTTTAATTGAAGTTACCCACATCTTTAAAGTAATTTCCATTAGACAAGCTTGTTTTTAAATGAAAGTGGCGCGTACCGCTATATTCAACGATCGTCGTACGTTTTTTCATCCTGTTTCTGTGCACGTGGAACTTTATCAAATAGAACTCGAAAGCGCCTTTTTGAAAATAGTTCTATGTTAAGAAAGGTCGGGATTAAAAGTTCTAGAATATTAATTATGTCCGTGGGTTATTTCAATTCATTAAAACTACATTAATTATTAGTTTGAAGCCATTAAAAAATAATAATTGATTATTTGATATAATAATTGATTATTTTAAATACCAGTCGACTAATATAACAAAAAATTAATTATTTCAAATTTCACAAAACATTACAAAACAAACTTTACATCTTTACGTCGTTAAATGACATAATTAGATAATTATAATCAATATGGAATTATTTTTAATATTACAACCATCATTTCATTGTTGATAACAATGAATTTCATCAAAAGTAGTTCAATTTGATTTAATTTAAACAATAAATACTTTAAAATTGAAAGAAACGACTTTGAAAAGAATGCATTTGATAAAAATGTAAATGATTATTCATATGAAAAATATTTTTCATAAAAGCATCAAGTTTCGTGAAAGATGTTAAAGAAAGTATGACAAATGTGATTTTATGCGCATGGGAAGTAAACAGTGAGTTTTAAAAAGAAAATTAGAAAACTTTGTAAGTTTCTTGAATACTGGTAACTGAGATTTATAAGACGGTTCTAACAAGCGCAGTTACGAAACTTGTAAAGTATTGAGTTGAAATGAATAAGTTATTGATTGTAGTGAAGTTTAGTTTTAAAACTATTGCCAATTAAGTCAATCGTACAAGAGGCAAAATACAAAATTATTTTATTGCAGTTCAGTCGAAAAACAAGTTTTGATATCAAGTTAAAATTACCAAAGAAAGAAAGCTTACTTATACAGAGCATGAACTCTGCTATTATTATCTAGAGTATTATATGAAAAGCTCGACATTAATTATTGCGGACTGCACTTGACTAAAGAGAAAGTAATACTAGAATCCTTATTTTCACCAAGTGTTAGTGTCACTCTCATCTTTAAAACTAACAAACGGAATTAGAACAAAAACAGTGACAATTCTTTTCATAACTGGAAAGATAGAAGATAAAAATAATTGTTTACTTTTTTAACCTTCATTCATAAAAATATATTTTTCACTGAAATACCAAGAAAAAAGTGGAAAGAGTAAAATTTCTGTAATGATACATCCCACGAATTTTTTTTTCTGAAAATTAACACCTCACTGAAATATTTACCTATAAGTTTTAAGTAACATATACCTAAACTATTTGCTAATGTTTTCAAAAAATAAACTAGATTATCTACCCAGTTAGTTAAAGTTTACCGAATATTTGATATACATTTCACGGTAGTATTTAGATAATTTTCACCTAACAACTTCAACTCAACCTTTTTATTTTACTGAAGCCCAAAGTGGCAATCACTTTTACGACTTTTTTACATGCATGATTAATTATTAGTCATCCTGATCTTTTAACTAGCATAATAAAAAATAATTCTCTGTATACTAATTTGATACTAATTCTCTTTCCCATTGTCAAAAATCCAAATTAATCATCATCGACTGAAACTAATAAACTAGTGCCAATCCGAAAGAATTTTTGGCTCAAGGAAAAACAAGTGCGTGGATACAAAATACCACTACACATAAAAGTGTTAAGTGATTTTCGCATCCGGGAAATTGCAGTGAATCATAAATAAAACTGCTTTTTATTGGTGAAAGCAAATCAGGAAAACTATCAAGATACAAGTTGCTTGGATTGAAACTAACTGTAATCAGAAGATAGTCAAATATTTATCGTTCTACTGTATTCTGACCGTCGACATGATGCCGGTAACGCCCATTCAAAGTTAAAGATGCCTCCGTTCTCTGGCGCTAACGTTACATTCATTCCTCGCAGAGATTCGATGACAGACCTTTAAAGAAGTGGGGAAATTCTCTTGTTTCTGAAATTCAAAGGCTCAAATAACTTTAACGGTTCTCAAAGAATTATTCAGGCCAGAAACGGAACCTTGACTGATTTTAAAGATTACTCATCCGTACTCAATTAGTCCTTTCAACTGCTTCATTAAAATGTTTGGGAAATTCACCAAAAAACATATCATAATCACAAACTAGATTTAAACTGACTAATCATGTCAAAAGTTAACAAGCAGATAAAAACATTTAACTCCGTGAAGCATCTGGTTCCCCACACAAGAGTTATGAATTAATTTCAGTAGAAAAAAATCTTTTAAAATGATTTTGATTGATTTAAGAGAACATTTAAAAGAATGATCAAGAAAGGATTTGAAAAAAGATCTAAGAAAGATCTAAAAAAAGATCTAAGAAAGATCTAAAAAAGATCTAAAAAAGATCAAAAAAAGACCAAAAAGAGATCTAAAAAAGATCTAAAAAAGATCAAAAAAATATCTAAAAAAGATCTAAAAATGATAAAAAAAAACCTAAAAAAGATTTAATAATTCATTCAAAAATTGATGAAGAAGTACATTTATAAATAGATGACACAGATTTAAGAACACATTCAAAAATCCATTCAGAAAGAATTTAAGAAACAAATTGTTTTTATAATGTAAATAAAAAATAGTAAACAGTTTTTGATCATTTAATGGGTTTATGATTGCAGTTAACGGTAATAAAAGTAAGCTGATTTTTGAATTAACAAGGAAATGGAGTTTTTCAAAGAAAATTATATCGGTAAAAAGAAACTGTCGAAACGCAGACATTTTTTCAACTATGAAGTGTCTTTTGAAAACATTGCATTACTGGTTAGGACATATTTACAGTTTCACCATTTTCTTTAACAACTAAATCAGCTACTAGTTTTTGTGGGCGATATTGATCATTGGAAAAACAAAATCCTAAAGTATCCAATCAGACTAATTTTTATTTGAAACTATTGAATCCAGTCTCACTTGGTTTAATGTAACCCAAAGTGAACTGAAAATCAAACATTTTAACAATATTAATTATTAAGAGTAATTATTCATACACGGAAAATAGTCGTACAGTACTAGCATTTTATGTGGGACCCAAATTTGCAAAAATTTCAAATAATTACATGTAAAAAATTGAAATTTGAACGAAAAATTGTTAAAGAATTATTGAATGAATTGTTAATGAGAATTGTTAAATGAATTAATCCTAGTATTATGTACTTTAATAATTCATTGACATTTCTTTTAATTTTTCGATCAAATTTCAATTTTTGCACGTAAATTATTTGAAACTTTTGTCCCATACAAAAGTCTAGTGCTGTCAAGGAAATTTTCAAGTACTTATTTTTTCTGTGCACTAAAAAAATGTCTATTTAACTAGAAAAGAACGTTAAACATATGCCCTTACTATTTCTTCTGGTTAAATTAACTAGAAATTTGGTTAACTTTACAAAAAATCTGATTAACTTTACAAAAAATCTGGTTAACTTTACCAAATTTCCGGTTGACTTAATCACAATTCTAGTTAATTTAACCAGACTAAAATAGTAAGGGCATATTTATCAATCTTTCTGGTTAAGTTAACTGTTTTGTTAAGTTAACTGTTTGGTTAACCAAACATTTCTTTCAGTGCACAGAACTGAGTTATTATACTTTATTGTACTTTATATCCACAAAGTTATTTGTTTATAACGAGAAGACAAAATTTTGTCATTTAAAAGGCAAGAACAAAATTTTGATGATGCAACCATAATCAGAAAAATTCGAAACCTGTTGGGACCAGTTTCAGCAAACTCACGCAACTCAGCAGATAAGGGCACAAAATTGTTGACATAAGCAATACATAAAGTAACGCTTGTCAATTAATATATTTTTCAAGTACTAACCAACGAAAATAACACAATAAAGAATGAATTTAAGGATATTCTTGGATAAAACGTTTTAAGAATTATTCAAGAAGATCTGTTTTTCAAATATTGGATAAGAAGTACTTTTTCGAGGATAAGAACAACTTTACAGAATGGATAAGACCTGCTTTGCAAAATCGATAATACCTGCTTCGAAAAATATGGATAAGTCCTGAATCAGACAAGAACTGCCGTGCGAATTGAATAAGACCTGCTTTGCGAATTGGCTAATCACTGTAATTAGGATGAGTTGGTACATGTAAAGTTGGAGTATATTCAGCTAAATAAGCTAAATGCCGTTTCTTTTCCCTTTCTCATGCAATCCGATTCCACCGAATAGCCATTCAAGGCAGTTTCGCAGGTAGTTCGATGTACCAAGTGGTAGGATAACCAATCTTGTTAAATGATCTTCTTCCCGGATCCGTTCAACGACCTCTTCTGCGCTCGATGATTCGTTCGTATAGTAGTGGTCACGCTTCAAGCAAGTCAAAAGTAAGATACATACTTTTTGTTTCGCTCAGAAAGCCGTCATGGATTTGACACTGAGGAAACAAAGCGTTAAAATAATTATAAAACGCCTCAAAACCTAATATTAAGTCCTATCTACTGCCGATAGTCGATAAAAAACCATAAACCTCCGTTCCATTAGTTCCAAGACTTTTTAATTAATAGAACAATAATATGGGGTTCGAATTTAATTCCCTGGTATTTAATCTTTTTGCCATTTTCAAAGAAATGGAATCTTTATTTTTCGTCAGTACAATTTCTTTGCTTTGTCTTTTTTTATCCGCATTAGTTTTTAGACAAATTAAAAATAATAGCAAGTATTTTGGATGTATTCAAGTATATTTTTTACTTTCTTTAAATATTTACCGAGGGGTCGTCAACTCCTAATTTTAAGCCTATACGAAGAATATATCCTCAAAGAATATCATGGGAATATTTGAGAATATCATGGAAATATTCAAGAATATAATGAAAATATTTAAAAATATCATGAAAATATTCAAAAATATCATGGAAATATTTAAGAATATTTGAGAATACTTAGGAATATAGAATATTGAAAATATAATTAAATTTACAAAAATATCATTGAAAATGTGTAAGAATAAGTTTTAACTAATGAAAATAAACTGGAATTTTGTCGTCAGTGGCAGATTTAAAAAAAGTAGACAAGAAATTATCTATGTTTTTGTGAAAGATGCATTATTCTTAAAAATTCAAATGCCGAAATATAAAAACTATGTAAAAAATATTGAGTTTATTAGAGAGTAGTACAGATTTTCTAAGAATATCTAAGAATATTTAAGAATACTTAAGAGTACTTAAGTATATTACTTATAAAAATATTGAGTTTTTTAGAGAATACTCCAGAATATCTAAGAATATTTAAGAATACTTAAGAATAATGCTGAATATTTTTATATACTCTGGAATATTATTTGAAAACATTTTCCAAATACTGCGAATACTGAATACGGGAATATCTACAGAATATTCGAGAATATCTGGCAAATATACGAAAAATACCTTAGTTGACGACTCCTCGATATTTACATTTTTACCAATTTTTAAAAATTGGTAAAACAAAATTTTAACTTTCCAGGTCAAAATTTTCGAAACAATATACAAACACTGCAAAAAATGGTGTCTTAAAAGTGAGACAAAAATATCTTATTTGAGCAAAAATGTTTTAAACTAAGACATTTTTGTGTCTTAGGGGCCGTCCATAAATTACGTAAGGTAATATTCAAAAAATTTTAACCACCCACCTCCCTATGTAAGACTTTATATACCGTAAAAATTAAAAATTAACATGAGACGCAAGATTTCAGTGGATCCCCCCCCCCCCCCCCCCCCCCCNNNCCCCCCCCCACTCCCCCATCATATAACCCTGACGTAATTTATGGACGGTCCCTTAGTCACTAAATATATGTTTTTGCACAAAATAAGACACCCTGCTTTTATGGAGAAGCGTTTACTTTTATTTTTAATAATTTCACATTGAATTGTAACAGCAGCTTAAATTATAATTTTTTCAGAATTTGTAAATCTGTCCAATTTTATTAACAATACTGCAAACACTGGTGTCTTTATTTAAGACGTTTAGGTGTTCATTTTTAAGACGTTTATTGGTGTCTTAAAATTTGAACCAATAAGGAAGCATCTTACGTTATTTCCACCAATCAGGAACAAACTCTAAACGTCTTAAATGTCTAAACGTCTTAAAATAAGACACCTGTTTTTATAGTAAAATTGTCCCATTTTCATGATTTTTCAAAACACGATAATTTTCCAGTTTCGCAGTCAAATAACCATGAATTATCAATTACTTTATATTTTGATTAAATAACATAAATGACTAAAAAATAAAAATGCAATAAAAAATGAATGAATAAAATGTAATAAAAAATTAAGGCAGACTTTGTAAGCATAATTAAAATGAATCCGCTATTCTACAAACGGTTATTCGTCCATCTCGTGGGAAACTTCTCAGAATGTTGCTCTTATAAAGTCACCTCGCATTGTCGCGGTCCGGTCGTGGGAATTTGTGCAATTTAAGAATTATTCTGAATTTTCTAGACCTTGAGACTTTTAAAAAAAAGTGCAACAAGTTAGCTCAATTTAAGACTGAGAGTTGTCTGGGTAATATCGTTTTCATTTGATTCTATTTTTCATTTGTTACAGATGAGAGACCGACGCAGGCACGTTTGGGCAACCATCCACATCTACAATGTTTTGATGCTTGCAACAACTATAGCCAATCCTTTGTACATTCCACAATTCCTGTCTGGAGGCAAGTTACAATTACGCTTTACATAAATAAAATTATTATTCTCGTATTTATAGTTAACGAGCGTGAAAAATATGTACACTGTATCTAAAAATTACTCTTGATCTTACATATTTTCTTTCTAGAATTAATAAAATTATGCTGGAGTACATTTTTAAAGACCCTAATCTACAAAAAGTATTTAATGTTCAGTTTTTACATTCTCATCAAAAATGAGAGTGTATTCAAAATGTGCGATTTTGGACTATTGCTAATTTCATCATTTTTTAAACATACGATGAAGTAAACGTTTGGTTACTAGAAATTCGCGCTTTTTTGTTTTTATTTGTTTAAGGTAAATGTTTACTCAACGACGCTAATTATTAATCTTTGTTTAGAGTTTCTCGTTAATTGTAATTTATTGTATTTGCTATTGTATTTGCTGTTGCATTTTAATATAAAAATAAAACAACAAAGAAACAAAAATATAATAATCATAAGTTATTAAAAATACTTGAAAGTTATTAAAAATAGTTGAAAGTTATTAAAAAAGGTTGAAAGTTATTAAAAATAGTTGAAAGTTATTTAAAATACTACAGATGAATTGTTTTAAAAATTAGAACATGGAAATTTTTTGGCTCAATGCCCACGTGTTTCTTTACGTCAATATCTCCGAGACCCAAGAAACACTGAATTAAAATCTGGCAAATCCATTCACAGTAACAATATTAAGGAGCACTTTTAAGGTTTTTCTAAGTTCTAAGTTTTGCTTAATTCCACGAACTCCCTACTTTATTTTTACCAAATTTTACATTCATACCGAAATAGTCAACTCAATTTAAAAATAATGAAACCAGAAACCTTTCCTTTGTACAAACCTTACATGAAAAAATCTTTGATAAAGAAATAATACATCGAGATGCTTAAAAATGAAATGAAGACCGTTTTTTCGTTTCTCGATTATCTTGCTCGCTAGGCAACTCTAAAAACAAGGAAAGTGGTGTTTATCTTCTTAAGTGAAAGTTTTCCAATTTTCATCGAAAATGTTTATTTTGAGGAATGTAACTGTTTTAGAATTTCAATATTTTTTGTTTGAAAACGAAGAAAAGAAGAGAGTATAAAAGAACCTCTGAAAATTTTGTATACAAAAATAAAAATATTATAAAAACTATACAAAAATAAAAAGATTATAAAAACCTTACAATAATTAACCTAATTAACATTTTTTAAAAAAGTAAAAATGAAGTACTTAAAAAAATTGCATTAAGAAAGGCAAAAAAAATTTGTTATGGTGAAAAGAGATGTCTGCATACTACTGAAGTGTATATTTTAAAACACCTTTCTGCGAATGAATTGCAGAAAAGACATGATTACCAATACTTAAAAGACATAAATCTATGGGAAAATAATTTATCTTGAGGCAGTCTAGCCTTTTTTATATCGAGAAAAGTAAAATTTTAATTATTTGCTAATGGGAAAGCATATACGAATGCAAAGTAAGGTCATTATTCAAAAAGTCATGATCATTATGGGCTAATAAATTTTACGAAGCATCAAATACTGACTTGAATGCATTAAGATTCTTTTTGTTTTTGTACGTAATTTACGCATGATTACCTGCCGCTTAAGAGGCAGCAGACCAAATGATCTTCGTCTTCCGATAGGCGTTACTCTTTGTAACTCGGATTTTCTTCAAGCATTGCTTGGATAACGGATTCTATAGGAATTGGTACGCAAAAACTAAGATATGTACCTATTACTATATAATTTCAGCCCAAGATCACAGGCAAAACAGGATTTCTCAAATTTAAAGAATTCGCGCAAGTTGTTTATTATTCCAGAAAAATAACTAGATGAGAAGAAACAGAGAGGAAATTTACGAGGCATTATTTAATCCTTTCGCTCTTAAGATTTCTCTACATTTTTAAACCATTTTCATAGAAAGTATTGTTTACAGTATAAGCCAACTTATACTTAAAGAGTAAAAGATAATATAGTTGAAGATAATGCATAAGACATAATAGTACAAGATATTTAACAGAGTATAATAATACAAGATATTTAACAGAGTATAATAATGCAAGATATTTAACAGAGTATAATAATGCAAGATATTTAACAGAGTATAATAGTACAAGATATTTAAGAGAGTATAACAGTAAGTTATAAATTGTAAAATTTGGAGCATGTTTTGAAAATTAAATGAACTTTGTCCATTATTTACAAAGCCAATCACTTGCTATTCAATTACAGGAAATATGTGCACTTTTAAAGAATTAAGGAAGTGAAAAATCTTGTTAGTGAGTTTCATTACTTGGGTTAATGATCTGTGAAATTCGCAACAGCTGTTTAAGAAACACTAGGTCGAGAAACCAAGGTAGAAGTGAACGTGAGTGCACATGCGTATGAAATATTTCTGTGTAAAATACGAGACGACATTGACCCTACCTTGGATTCTGTTCCTGTGACACAAGCCGTAGGCGGACTGGTCACTCTTTTAAACAAGTAGGTCACAACCGGTCATCACCATTTTCGGACTTAGCAGTAAATAAAAAAATCAAAATTCCCTATGATGAATGTTGTCCAAAATCTCGCTGAATATCTAGGAGTTTTTTTTCGCTCTTGTCGGAGTGAACACTGAGTCACTCCACTTAAGAGTAGAAAAAGTCGAAAAACAAATTTTCGTCTCTTTCAGCAAAAATGTTTCAGTTTATTCCAAGAAGAATTAAGACTTACTTTAAAAAATTTAAAGGCATTGTATTTCTGATAAATAAAGATTTTAATTATGTATTGGTAAATAAGAAAATATACTGTCAATATTTTTTCCTCATAGAGGAAGTTCTGTTTTGTTTAGTTTCATTCATTTAGATACGTGGAAAAGTAGATGGAGCTTAGTACCAACAAGATGGTCATAATTACAATCGAAATGGTAGATTACCACAAAAATAGTAGAGGTTACCATAAAAATGGTAGTGATTACTAAAAAAAAATGGTAGCGGTTACTAAAAAGTGATAACGGTTACCACAAAAATGGTAGCGGTTACTAAAAAGTGGTAGCGGTTACCACAAAAATGGTAGCGGTTACTAATAAGTGGTAGCGGTTATCACAAAAATGGTTGCAGCTACCAGAAAGTAATTGCGATTACTACAAAAGTGCTAGCGGTTATCAACAAGATAGTAACAGTTACTATCTTAATGGCAAAGTAATTACAAGATTGTTTACGCAGTTCCATTTAGATATTTGCGCGTATAGAAAATAAATAAAACAATGCTTCCCTATGAGGAAGCAACAAGAATCAATTCGTGCCATACGTTATCAGAAATAATTCAATATTTTATTCAATATTATATATTTTTTATTATATTCAATATTATGTCGGTCCTCGATCATCATAATGAAATATTAATAAACAATATTTCCTGTATGATGAAATGAAAATTAATATGTAGCGACAAAAAATTACTAAGTGAGAACAATCTTGTAATTACATGTATTTTTTCCATAGGTGATTGAAAATCTTTTGTGACCACTAATAAGAAAATGATTTTAAATGATATAATAAGCACAATTATAAACCAAGAGTTATAATCACTAATTACAGAGTGAAGAGAACCTTTAAGTTGATTGATTGTAAATTCTACGGTTTATTTGTATAAAAAGTTAATTTCCCTATCTCATATTTAGTGTTGTTTTTCCATGTGCTAAACAGAGTTATTCACATTATGAAATTAGAAGCTATTATTTTTAAATTAAAATTATATAGTCACTAGTTGTGTAATGTTCCGCACTCAAGAGTACAAATGACGGAAGTCTGTTCGAAAGTCTCTTCTCGATTGCGGGCGCGTAACTGTAAAATGTACAGATTTCATTGTTTCTTAAAGTGAAAAAGAGAATCAAACATCAGAGTCATTATAATTCAATGTAATTGGCACTTTATTCCAGGAACATAGTAGAATGTATTCAAAATCTTTCTTATCTTTCATCATAAACGTGCGCAAAATTTTTAGATTAAAAAGAAATGGAAAGACACGAGAAGAAAGTTCTATTAAAAGCTTTACTTTACAATTTGTTGTTGTATAAAAATGATAGATAAAAGATAAAAAATGTTTTCGAAATATTGTCTTAACTGGTCCGGGAACGTGGTATTTAGTTTCCTTTTAATAAAGTCACTATACTGCAGAAATACTGCAGTACACAATCTTATACAAAAATTATGTTCATAAAATTACGTAATGTATACAAACATTATGCAAATTTAATGTATGCTGACTTTGCATAAGAGATGAAAAACAACATTGGATTGGAAGAGTTCAAAAAGTAGTACAAATAGAGGTAAATGAGGAAAAAATAAAATAACCTGCGATTAGAATTAAGTAAAGTGAGGCGTGGAAAAATGAAAAGACGCAAACACGAGAAACGCTAATTGTAATAATGCTAACTAGATTCTTGTGAAAGTCATACAATAATATTACCTGGGAGTCGACCTTAAAATTCCTTGAAATTTAAAATTATGGTGCTTTAAATATAAAAATTATTCTGATTTTTCTTTCCTTATGGGGTAATTGTAAATGCTAGTTGCATTATCTAAGAAGTTAATTGCATTATCTCATTATGTAAGGGAATATTACAAGCTCATGTGCTTTCAGAAGCGGGAACCATACGCACGATATATGCAAATTTTAAGAAAAATAAAAACCATTTTTTAACCATTTCCCACTATTCAATTCGCAATTTAACGTTTCACTAAATTTACTATGAAATTACTATCAATTTACTCTTAAAATTCCATTCTTTCCATTTTAAAATTCCATTCTTTCCATTACACGGGAATATAATTCAAAAACTTTAAAATACGTTACTTTTAATTTGAATATTATATTTACGAAGTAGCGTGCAAAGTAAATAAGGTTACACTTTTGATTCCCAATCTGACTAAGTGATCTTATGTGACTACGCATACAAATCGCATAGGTAAAAGTGTGTACTTTTGGTTAAGGCGAAAATTCCTCAAGGCATTCACGTCATTTGTCACTACTTTCTTCCATGATGACTCATAAGAGACTTCCGCTAGCATACATTCTGTATCACAAAGTGAGATTTTTGTGACGTTAGAGCAGTCGACCCGATAACCCCGAAAAATGTGAATTATTATTTTTGCAAAATACATTTTTCTGAGTCACCATTCACTACTTCCATCCTAGAAATAATTCATTCACTGTTCTCCGCGTTTAGAAAAGACCATTAGTAGAAAAATTGCCCAAGAAGAATGAGTAGAAAAATTTAACTCCGTCTTTAAAAAATTCATCTTTTGGATTGGAATATTTCTTCCACTTCAATTAACAAACCAAAAAAGGCCATTTTCCATTCAGTGAGAACAGCTCACTGGAAAAATGCTGTAAAAATGCAAATTCTTGCATCTGATGGATATCGGAATTGAACCTGGGTCAGCTATGTTGGACTTCATGGTGGTTGGAGCTTTGGAATGTGCACCGAAGGATTCGGGATGGTAAACAGAAGAAAAAAAAGGGATAACGGCCAGCAGACATGAGATTATGACAAGTTAGAGCTGAGAAGCTACTAATAGCTGGTACTGGGTACATTAGGCTGTAACTGTGACCCACTTTTGACCAAGCAACTAGCTCATACATTGAAACTTAACGGTACTTCGATGCTGGGCCCTGGCTGACATCGATTCGCTCTTCGTTCGGCATTACTTCTCGTTTGTATACGCACAAGTATTATGAATATACAAATACACGCATACAACGGTCTACACCCATGTTCGCATTACGGAATTCAATTTCATCTCGTGGCCCGACCAAGAAAAAACAATGTCGTGGGCTCTTGTCTCTCGCTATCCAAAAATCCAAATCAAGTGGATGACTTTCAATTTTCAGACGCCTACACCTATCTTTCAACATTCTAATTCAATTTCTCAATTATTACATTATAATAATTCGCAACTGGAATACGGGAGACACAAAGAAAAGCTCATAATGAAAATTGCTTTATCGAAGCTTATTATTGTTTTCCGAAAATTGCTAAAACAAAAAGATTTTAAGAAAATGTTAAAAAAACTGTGTGTACACTACGAAATGTATGTGTATACACCAGCACAGTAAAAACTTATCAACATTAACATTTTAATGTGCTTATTAACATTTTTTTGCTGTGCAATTTTTTTACAAACAGTTATTTTTTTACAAACAGCTTTTTCCCCCAAAAAATCATAATTAACAGTATTTGTAATGAAATTTTAATGTCGATTTCCGTTAAATGACATCGTCACCAAATATTTATGCCCGCAATGATCATTAAGCTGTTGAGGCACTGCAAAAATAAGAAGAAAATTGTTGTTCCACTTCTCTCAAGATCGAATTACAATTATTATCTTCCTGTAGAATTTGCACGTTATTCCAAGAAGTTGTCGGCAATCAAGATGAAACGTAAGATTAAAGAACGATCATGGGACGAAATAAACCCACTGGTGTTAACTGTTTCACTGCAGTGAATGTACGTATAAAGAATGCACTTCTAAATAATGAGATATTGCTTTTAAGAAAAGAAGATCCTTGAAAGAAATACGGAAGTTTCTCGGTGATGAGATAAAACTGAAAAAATTATTTCCCATTCGCAATGACATTTATAGCATTAAAACTTTTAAAAAACCAATTGGCACTAAAACTTTTTACCACTATTGTTATTAAAATTACTTTTGTCATAAAAGAAACATTAGCCTTTATTTTGTTTTTGAGTAAAAGAAGTTGTCATATTTTAATATAATTGAAAAACAATTTTTACTTAAGCACCTATACTCAAATACAATGTAAAAAATAATTATAAAGAAATTTCAGAAGTAATAAAGAAGTATCATGTATAGGAAGCTTGTATTCACATCATGATACCTAATTTAATGTACTACACTGAGAAACAAATTTCTTTTGATTTAAAAAAATAACATTCTTTGACTTGTATCTTTGATTCAAATTTAATTTTTCTTTCATTTAAAGAAAATTTCTTTGTCTCAAACAAATTTATGCCTTTAATTCAAAAAAATATTTCTTTGACCGTGTACAAATACTACAATTTCTTTGATTTCATGCAGAAATTTCTTTAAAAAGAAAATTTCTTTGATTAAAATCAGAAAAGTTAAAGAAAGCTATTTCTTTAAATGAAAAGAAACTTTTTTCTGCACCCAGAGAAAAAATATAATTTATTTGAAACAAATAACCGTATATTTGTCTCAGAACCAATTAAATTATTTATTTGTTTTAAATAAATATTTTATTTGGCAGAAATAAAATAAAATTTATTTGTAAAAAATAAATAAGTTAGTTGGTTCTGAGACAAATATACCATTTCTCTGGGTGTGAGTGTAATGTAAACAAAAATTCGTATAATTATTTAAATAAATTCAAATAAAATTTATACTAAATTTCTTATATTTCTTTAATTTATACTTAATAATATAAATTGTTCTATACGTAAAACAATTGTTTTAAAGGACTTCCTTTCGTCTTGAAACAATGTCCCCTTCGTTTTGAAATGACATTTATGACAAAGAGATTGTTTTCAATCCAACTCATCATCGAAGAGTCGATATTAATTCATTGAAATTCAACCACAATCTCTGCTTTAATTGGAAATTAATCAATTAGAAAAGGAATTGTCTCAAAATGACGTCAAAGTCTGTACAGAATAAAGTAAACTAAGTAGAAGATAATTGTAAAAATCTGCACAAAATTCATGGCAACTGACATCCACTTGAGATTTTCAAAAACAATCACAGGACGAAGATATTTAAAATGCATTGTGTGAAACATATTCATCAAATGCTATACAACTCATGCTTGCATTTAAAATAGATAATCTAAATAATAATAATGATCTAAATAATCTAAGTAGTCAAGAATCAACTGTATTTTTAAAAAAAATTCAAGTAAATTTCTTAAAGCTGACGATTCCGACACTTCCACGTTAAAATTCAATTGACTTTTTATTCATTTTTTCAACAATTTTTTTTATTTTAACTGTTTAATTAACTTTCCATTTCTGAAAATAGTCTTCATTTTTTCAGGTAGTGGAAGAAATATAAGACATTTGCCGTGTGTGTCTACAAGAACAGGAGAGACGGGAGTGTGCATGTTCGCATTTACTTGCGCGAAAGCAAATGGAACCCATCTGGGCACCTGTATCGACCGCTTCTATTTCGGAAGTTGTTGCAAGATCGAGCAAGAACCTGATGTCGCTTTCCCTCACGATAACACAATTGAAGATGGCCCATTGTCTCTTTCCAAACCTTTATTAACCACCACTTCCAGTTCCATCGAGAGCAACGAAATTCCGCCTTATTACACTAAACCAAAACCCGTTTTAGAAAAACGACCACCTACTTTCAACACCCAAAGGATAGAAACCACTACTCCAAAAATTGTAGACATAATGACAACAAAACCTCATAAATTTACGTCCAAAAATCCCATCATTCATACAACAACAGAGACAATTGGATTCTATACATTCCAAACAGTAGAAGATGCTTCTCCTGATGGTATCTACAGTCGACCGACTGTTGGCACTAGTCAAGGCTCCACTTTCGGAAAACCATCAAGTACTGGAAGACCTTTTAGCACTGGAAAACCTTCAAGTACTAGCAGGCCTTTAAGTGCTGCCAAGCCTGCAAGTGCTAGCCATCCTTTAAGTGCTAGCAATCCTATAAGTGCTAGCTATCCTATAAGTACTAGCCATCCTTTAAGTACTAACAAGCCTTTCAATACTAGCAAGCCTTCAAGCACTGGAAAGCCTCTAAGTACGAAACCTTTAGGTAGTGCAAAACCTCCAAGTACTAGCAAACCTTCAAATACCAACAAGCCCTCAAGTATTAGCAAACCTTTAAGTACCGGCAGACCTTCAAGTACTGAAAAACCTTCAAGCAGTGGAAGACCCTTCAGTAGCGAAAAACCAACTGGAAGACCATCTGGTATTGGAAGACCTTCTGGAACAACTTCTACAATTAGTACAAACATCCCTCCAAGACGTACTACCACGATTCCATCAGCATTGTCGACCTTTTCCACAACTTCCAATTTCTTATCAGGCTTATCAACAATGATGATTCCATCAAGCATGGGTTCAACAGCTAATTCTCCATCAACCTATGGTGCATCATCTGCTGGCTCTTTATCAACTGCTGGTTCCCCAATTTTAAGTGCGTCGACTTCTAATCCTCTTTCAACTATAGGTTCCCTTCCATTAGGAGCATCATCTAATGCAGGTTCTCCAGCATTCGGTGCATCACCAACAGCTGATACATCATTAAACTTCAACACAACATCAAGTATCAGTTCCCCATCAACTCTAGCATCTAGCTCATCAACCCTATCATCTAGCTCATCAATCCTAGCATCCAACCCATCGACCTTAGCATCTAGCTCATCAACCTTAGCATCTAGCACATCAACCTTAGCATCTAGCTCTTCAACCCTAACATCTAGCTCTTCAACCCTAAATTCCACAACCCCTTCCATAATTCCTCACAAACCGTCTATTACCACAGTAACCCAACCATCATTCATTAAGAATCTCACCGATTCGGTTTCAAAGCCAGAACAAACAAGACCTGCTTCAATTAGTCCTACAACTAAGATTCCAGCCACCAGGTTCCCGCCAAGAAATACAACAACCAGCAGGCCAACAACACCCACTAGACCAGCAACCACAACTAAGAAACCTGTTCCTTCTACGAGTAAAAGACCTGTTTCAACAACTGTAACGAAAAGGCCAACAGTCGGAACTACTTCCGACACAAAACGACCAGCATTAACTACCAAAAGACCTGCAACTTCGACAGTAAAAATTGCATCGGCTAGTGACACTATCAAACCAACTTTAAGACCCCCAAAACCTACGAAGCCTACCAGACCTCATCCTCCCAATACTAAAATTCCTCCAACTACCGCTGAATCTTTCATCACTGAAACCATACCTTTCGGAGGTTTTAAGCCAACGACCAAAAAACCTATTATTGACAAGGTAATAATTCATTCAGTTATCTTCACTTTCAAAAATATATTAATCAATGTGCAGAATGTTTAATCAGTACTTCATACGTTAAACTTTACATAAACTTTACATTTATTATGATTAAGAGATTTTGCACATTTCTTCGCAGACGCCAATTTCAGTAAAGAGCCAGGGTACACCATCTAGCTTATAATACGGTAGTTTTGAGTAAGTCCCTTATGATACTTGAGTATGTTAGCGCCTGCGCAGAAGTTCGTTTTCATTGTGAAGAATTGGGAATCCCAATGAAAACAATGGGAACGAACTTCTGCGCAGGAGCTAACATACTCAAGAATCTTGTCATAAGGCGCTTATTCAAAGCTACCATATTATAAGATGGTACCGTATTATTATATTATAAGATGGTACCGTATTATTATATTATAAGATGGTACCGTATTATTATATTATAAGATGGTACCGTATTATTATATAATAAGATGGTGTACCCTGGCTCTATCATAAGGCGCTTATTCAAAACTTCTTTATCATAACCCAGACGGTGTAAATTGTCTCTATGTCTAATTGATCAATCTGTAGTTTTCACAATAGTTTAATTTTTTTCCAATCTTTTCTGATACTTTTTCTGCAAGCAATTAACAACTACTCTACTTTCTTTGAAAATGATTATTTATTATTATTCTTTATTCGTTTATGTATAAAATGTATAGAATACATAATTTTATACAGAAATACAAATACAATAATAATTTTATACATAATTTAAATACAGAATTTTAAGAAACCTAAATATTAGAATTTAAAAACAAAGTTCATGAGTGAACAACATTTATTCGATTTAAAAATTGTAACTCTAAAACTCATATCATTCTAAAAAGAATATCTTTTTAGAAAGAAATCTTTTTTAAAAGAATTTAAAAAATTGATATTAACAACAACAACAAAAAACCTAGATCCTGGAACAGGAAAATAAGATTGAAAACTAGAAGAAAGAAGAAAAAAAATTTCTTCTCAAAAAAGAAGTTGAAGTGTTTCTATTATTTGATATGTTTCTTTGTAGACTCCATCAAAAACAACAACAAAACCTACAACCACAACGACTAAGACTAAACCTCCAAGCAAGCCTACTAAGACCAGTTCGACAAAACCTGGTTTAGTGAAACCTAGTTCAACAACCGCAACTTCAGCGGGCACGACAACTACCACTATCAGAAGTACACCTAAGCCAACGACTACTGAAAGAATTAAACCAACCTATAGTATTAGTCAGACTGGAATTAAATCGACTACACCTTCCATTATTTCCACAATTCAGGTTTCGCCTTCCAAGACACCTGTTCTTACAACTTCCACAGAATCCGATATTTACATTCCTTTTAATGGCTCCACATCAACAAATCTAATTTCACCACCAAAGAAACCTGAAGATGAATCAGCAATAACTACCTATCCACCTGGTTTGGTTACTTGGACATCGAACTTGGATGAAACCACAACATTTAAAATTCAAGAAGCTTCTTCTACAACCGAAGGTTAGGCTTCTTTTTCAAATTCGATATTAAAAATTATCCTTCATTAAAATTTCAAACCTTACTCGATTTCATCAATTGGACATTTCTTTTAGAACCAACACAAACCGACTGGGCTCCAATAACAAAACCCGATGGTTGGATAATTATTCAATCACCATCCACTGAAAAAATAGACTCATCTTCAACACCCCAAGCGTTTACGACAGAAACTCCGTTTTCAACGTGTAAGTAATTGTTCATTGCGATTTTCTTTTTAATTTTGTTTTAAAAAAATGTCTTCATTAGTTTCAAAAAAACCTAGCAATATTCTAAATACTCTAAATACTTCCTAAACATCCAAGAACAACATTCTTATTAATTTTATTATTTATTTTTAATATTTCTAGAAACAATAACTCATAGTTCTAGAAAATACACTAAACTTTCGCACCCACGTTCACAGGAAAAACAAAATGTTAAATTTCAAGATGAACTTGAATTTTTACAGGCATGCCTGTAGAATTCCAATTTATCTTGGAATTAAACAGATGATGCATTGAAAAAGAACAATTTGTTTTTTCTGTGTTCCGTTTTGTCAGAATCCTTTTCATATTGAAAAGAAAAAAAACTAAAATTGTCATTTCACCTTGGAATTAGTAAACAGAAAGAATGCAATTTGTAAAAGGCTACCGGGTGAACGCGCTTTATTATTATTCCGAAAAAATAATCTTACACTCAATTAGTTTCCTTTAATAAAATAAAATAATTTTAATGGTGTATAAAATTTTATCTTCTTCGATAAGAGTTTATACTTTTGAAGAAACGACTTCAGCCAAAGTAAGAAATCGTCTTTTATCTCAATTTCGAGTTTAAATTACACTTTTAATCTATTGCAAGCACACAATTTTCTCTATAAAGTTGCTCATAAAACCTGCAAGTTTACTGTAAGTGTAAAACAAGGGAAGTGGTTGTGGTTAAGTAGCCACTTTGGTACCTCGTTAATTAACGCCTAGCTTGGATTTTCAGCTAAACCCGTAACAGAAATTCCAACTGTTGACACTTTTATCACGACTAGACCAGTCATACCAACAACTTTATCTTCCATTGCTACTGTTACTGTATCCACAGAATCACCTCAACCGATTACACCACCAATCAACATATCTGATTACAGACAAGGTTTGTGCTCTTTTATCTTTAATTATAAATATCAAAACTGATAAAATATCCTTGCAATGTTTTCACTACCTTTTCATACAAGAAAATTGTTTTCAATGTCATTTCGTACATCATTTTACTGGCCAGGATTATTTGTTTTTTTTTCAAAATACGTTATCGAATGTTTTTAATTTTATGGACCTTCTTTAATGGATCGTAAATTCCGTTTTATTTCAAGTTGTCAGATATTTCGTACAAAAATTTCGCAATTTAATTATCGCTACCACGGCATTGTAGTACAGGATATGATCATTTCGTAATCAAGTGAATCTTAAGTTCCAATTTGTTGATATTTGCTCAACTTTTTTAAAATAAGAAATATAAAATAAGAAATATCGAAAACTATATTGATTGTGTTTGCTATTACAAAAAGTTCCTAAGGGTTAAAATAAAAAAACACTACAATGAATCACATTATATAAAAATATTTATTTTTCATTTAAGAATTATTACTCTATAATTTTAGTCACGCAATTTTCTAAAATAATAATAATAATAATTTCACGTAAGGAAACATTATGAAAGAAAAAATTATTAGTTCCAGGAGAATTGCAATAAATTTCTGTCATATTCAAATTGAATCACCGACTCAATTATCGTACCACCAAAGATTAAAATAATTTCTAGAAATTAGCCTTGTTCATCGTTTACAAAATTGTTAATAATCTAAAGATCAAAATCAGTTGATTCTCGTAAATAATCAAACTGTTAATTTTCTCGAATTTATCAATCTTTAAGTATACCTTTGAAAAATTGACGCCATTTTCGATGCATAAAACACTAATTAATTTCTACAATAAATCATTGCTATCAATAGAGAAACGAAAATTGCTTATTAATACAAAGAAATCAAAATTACTATTCAACAGAAAACTTTACTTTTTGATGGGAAAATTAAAACTGCTATGCAATAAATAAAAACTGCCACGCAATGAATAAAAACTGCTATGCAATAAATAAAAACTGCCATGCAATAAATAAAAATTGCCATGCAATAAATAAAAATTACTATTCAGTACATTAAAATTACTATTCAATACATTAAAATTGTTTAATAATGATTTTAGAAGAATAGGAAGATTAGCAAGCATTGATCGAAAGATTGTAATCGAGCCGATAATTCAAGTCGTTTTGGTAATCATAGGAGCTAGAAAAGTTGCTGATTTTGCAAAAATGATAGAATATTGAATTAGTCAGCCATCGGGAAGGCGACTGAGAACAATTAGATGCAAACACAATGCAAAAGCTATTAAAATGAGAAGATAAACCAATCAAATATGCGGATTAAAAAAAGAGAAACGATAGTACCGGTTCATCCAGTCTGATCGACATATGTAACTACATATATATAAAAGTACGCGAACAGAGCGCGTGGCCTTGTTCTCCAACATGGCTGCCGCTACTAAACACGCGAATTTATTGAAGGGCATAAATTCGACAATGTTTATACTTGCAGTGTGTGGGAGACGACTGATACCGGAAGGAAGAATCGTAGGCGGAAACAGCAGCACCTTTGGCAAGTGGCCCTGGCAGGTATTAATCTTTTTTTCATCATTATTTTAAAATTTATACCTTAAATTCTTGATTACTTCTAAATGACACAACTAGATGAGTCGATGACTAAAGTTACTTTTATAGTAGTTGTCCTGAGAAAAAAGATATCCAGCCAGAATCTTCTTTCATTCGTATCATTTATTTTGACATTTTTAATTCAGAAGCATCTTTCATTTATTATATATATCTGTATAATTAATTTTGCGCTGTATAATCACTACCTTATCTTTTTCCTTATTTCTATTTTTATACTTTGACAATCCATTTATGGTCCTAACATAGACTATATATATCTCAAATCTATATATTAATTATAGTGAAACGTAAACAATGATACAAATATTTAAACGAACGAATGTCAGCAGAAAAAACTCTAACGTAGAAAGTTAATAGTAAAATAAATCTCTGATAAAATACAAGACTCATAACGCGATTTATTATTTCAAACTAAGAAATTCATTATTTCGAACTAAGAAATTCATTATTTCAAACTAAGAAATTCATTATTTCAAACTAAGAAATTCATTATTTCAAACTAAGAAATTGTAATTAAAAATTTGTCAAAATTTTAAACATTCAGTGAAAAAAATAGCTGGTTAACTAAAATCTTAACTGTCTGCTGAACAACAACAAAAAATGTTAAATATCTCACTATTTTTCCGGTTAAATTAATTAGAATTTGGGTTAACTTAACATTCTAGTTGACTTAATCAAAATTTTACGTCTTACGTAATTTATGGACGATAATTTATGGACGATTATTTATGGACGATTATTTATGGACGATTATTTATGGACGTAATTTAACCAGAACAAATATTAAGGGTAAATTTAACGTTTTTTTCTGGCTAATTTAACTAGACATTTTTTTCAGTGCGCATAAGTGTTTAAAACTTTAATTTTCTTGAATCAAGCTGAATATCTAACAATGGATTGAAAAATGTTGCAAAATTATTTCAAGTTTGTGCCTTAGAAAAATTCCGAGTTAAAAATATCAAAGCCTACATTACTGCATTTAAATTCAAATATGAAATTTTTAAAAAGAACTTTACAATTTTAAATTTTCTACGATAAAGAAGCAAAATATTCAATTTGTCTTGTAAATTAAATAAAAACGTAAAGTTCAAGTAGCTTGTAATAAATAAAAGAAATGTAAACAAATTCTCCGAACTTAGTAATTAATATGATAATATTTCACGTATCAGATCCGAAAATATTTTTGCCGATAATTTATTGATTAGACCTAATAATAATAAATGGAAAAAAAATTGGAATTGTTTTTCCACACTAGGTTAGAGATAATATTCACTTAAGTATTTTAGCAGCGATAAAATTTGGAAAAACGTCACTAAATTCATGAATCAATAATCTCATGTTACCCAAACCATTTGGCATGTTCTTATCAATTGATATCCACTTATGGGTTAAAGTATTTACCAAATACGCTTCCGATTTTTATCTCAATACATGGGATTAAAATGAAGATTATATGTGCAACGTAGATAATAAATCGGCCTTGAAAAGGATGTGTCATATGCTTCCAACAGCTGTCTATTTTCAATTTAAATTTATTTTTATTCATATTTATAACTCTTAGTATTTTTAATATAGATTTCACGATTTTAAACACAACTTTTATTCATTCTTTTAATATTTATCCATTATCTTTACGATTAATGTTAAATTATTGATACATTGATTCCGCTTACATTGTTCCGCTTTTAAATTTAATTCACAATATTAAATTTATTGTTTTAGATTTCACTTCGTCAGTGGAGAACATCGACGTATCTACACAAATGTGGCGCAGCTCTTCTTAACGAAAATTGGGCAATTACCGCAGCTCATTGCATAGATAGGTAAATTTTTATTTTAAAAATACTTTTCAAAATAAAAAGATTTCAACGAATTCAAAAGAAAATAAAAGTCAAGAGAATTATATTCTGCAGTTTTAAAAGTTATAAAACAAGAAGAGATGGAAAAGGAAAATATCTCTTAGCGGATTAATTATTACAAAAAATTTTACTGAAAGAAGAATTATTCAGCCAGAATACTCTTTGTGAAATTATCATAATAAATTCCACGAAATTTGATCTCAACCCCTAACATTCACCTTCTTATTTCTTTTACAATTCATAAAAGAATTAATATAAATATATAAGGACTCTCAGTCCTATAATAAGCTTAATAAATTAAGGGATAAAATAATAAATAAAATAATAAATAAATAAATAATAAATAAATAAATAATAAATAAAAATAAATAAAAATAAATAAAAATACAAAATAAAAATATAAAATAAAAATACAAAATAAAAATACAAAATAAAAATATAAAATACAAATACAAAATAAAAATACAAAATAAAAATACAAAATAAAATAGACATTATTCCTCTTCATAACATTTTGTTTTTAAATAAACAATTGCACTTCTGAATCGAAAATGTCACATTCGACTACACTGAAAAAAATGTATGATTAAAATAACTATAATTCTGGTTCAATATTTGATACTTTTTCTGGTTAAAGTAACCGGAACTTCTAGTTCCACTGACCAGAATTTTGGTAAACTTGACAAAAATTCAGTTTGGATTTACCAAAATTCTATAGTTAATGTAACCAGAAAAAGTTGTAAGTGCATATTTAACCGCAGAATTCTAGTTATTTTAACCATACATTTTATCAGTGTTTCTCTAAATCTCAATTAGTAGAAAACTGCTAATCAATAGCTAAATTGTATAACTGCAAAATTAGTAAATTTCTACACATGAAGATTTAAAGTATTGTTAAATTTTTAATTAAACAATTAAAGCATGTGTTTTACTTTTGCGACTCAAAGATTTACTTCTCCGATTAAAAAAGTTGTTCAAGTCATTTAGTTAGTGTAAATAAATAAAAATCTAATTTACCAAAATTGGAATTTTTAACCAGATAATTTTTTTGACTAAATAATTTTTCTTTCACTAGATAATTTTTTTTTTGACAGATGGTTGTATTTTTCGATATTTTTTTCTTTTCTTTTCATACAAAAAACTACACAGAAAAAAGAAAGTCTTAAACCGTTTACACAACCAGTTAATTTTGTATGGCTTAAAACAAGACTAAGTCATTTTTTTATCTTAAAATCAGTCCAAATTGATACTTATGTAAATGGTTTCAGCCAAAAATTGGCTGAAAACAATACTTCTTTTTTTCAGTGTATCACTTTGCGATTAATATTTCTTTTAAAAAAATGTAATTAATTCATTATGCTTTACAGTGTTCCTCCAAGTGACTTATTATTACGAATTGGCGAATATGATTTAGCAAGCGAGGGTGAACCTTATGGATATCAAGAAAGAAGAGTACAATTAGTCGCGAGTCATCCGCAGTTTGATTCACGAACCTTTGAATATGATCTGGCTCTGTTACGTTTTTACGAGCCAATTAAACACTTCCAACCAAATATTATACCAATCTGTATACCAGATGATGATGAGAACTATGAAGATCAAATTGCCTACGTTACCGGATGGGGAAGACTATACGAAGGTAAAAGATACCATCAAATGTATTCATAATTAAAAATTAATTAATTGTATTCACAATTAAAAATTAATTAATTGTATTCATAATTAAGTTCTGGCACTTTTAGTTTTTTTTTTTTTGTAAAATGTTTATAATTTTCTTTTTTTCGTACACTTGGAAAAAGTGGACTCTTTTTTAAAAAATCAATTCTTTCTCAGATGGTCCTCTACCGTCGGTACTACAGGAGGTATCAGTACCTGTTATAAATAACACTCAGTGTGAAGCGATGTACGGTAATGCTGGGTATATAGAGAGAATTCCCCACATTTTCATTTGTGCCGGCTGGAGTAAAGGAGGATATGACTCCTGCGAGGTAAATTTTTATTCGAAAATGATTTTATCAATAATTTTTTTTGCATTCAAAATTTCAAGAAAAAAAATTATAAATAAAGTTTTTTCAAAGTTTTTGATGAAATATGTAGAACGAAAATTTTAAGGAACTATTTATGATAACTAAATGATGAAACGATTATTATAATTATTTACTTTTCATGAATTTTATTCGCTAAATTGTACCAATTTGTTTATACACTGAAAAAAAATGTATTTGATTTAAATAACCATTTACTTGTCTATTATCAAATGAATATTTATTTGAACCAGGTAATTATTATTTGAGTTCAATAAACAATATTTGACTCAAATAATAATTACTTGGTTCAAATAAATATTTATTTGATAATAGACAAGTAAATGGTTATTTGAATCAAATAATTTTTTTTTTCAGTGTACTTCTATTTTTAAAGTAGAACTTGACTAAGTTTCTAAAATTTTTAAATTTTACGTGCTTTTTACGTAAAATACTTTTGGTTGTTCATTTTTTTTTTATTCATTAAAAATATTTTATAATTTATTAAGAATATTTTATAATTTATGAAAAGTATTTTATAATTTATTAAAAATATTTTATAACTTATTAAAAATATTTTATAATTTATTATAACTATTTTATAATTTATTAACTATTCTTAATGCACTAAAAAAGTTCGCACATTTATGTTTAAGAAGAAAATTTGTTTGAAAAATAGCTAAAATCATTTTTTTTTTAATTTTTAGGGAGACAGTGGAGGGCCAATGTCGATTCAAAGACGACGTGACAACAGATGGGTTTTAGCAGGTGTAATAAGTTGGGGAATTGGTTGTGCTGAACCAAGTCAACCTGGGGTTTATACCAGAATATCTCAATTTAGAGACTGGATTAATCAAATCCTTCAGTTTTAACTTTCTAAAAAGAAGAAAACTTATGCCACATAATTTACATTTCAATCAATTTTACGAAAACGGAATTCAATTTCCAAAGTAATTTATTAAAATTGACTTAGAATTATAACTATTTATTCTAGTATAACCAAGTGTCAACTAGGTTTGAAAATTCTTCAATAACTGAAGTTCCTCAAAATCTTTCACTGGAAATAAGATTATGACAAAGCTATTAAAAGATAACAGTTGTACACTTTTTTTTCTTTTTTGCTAAATACTGTGCGTACAATATTTTTTCATCGTAATCATTTGTTATGAAATTATTATTTAAATCGATAAATTAATAAATAATTTATATAATAAATAAATTATCGATAATCACCGATTTAAATAATAATTTTACGAAAAATAAAGAACACAGTTTACAAAAGAAAAAAAAGGAAAAAAATACGTCTTTAGAAGAAATCATATATATTTTAGATAAATAAATTCCATTAAAATCAAGATCTATGAGGAAGTATCAGACTAACTAAAATTGAAGACAAACATGGAAGTCATGTTTCAACATTCCAAAACGGTTTGTAATTTGCATATTTAGTTTGCAATTAGAGGTTTCGCTCCTAAATCTCTAAGGGATTTACTTAAGACCATAGTAGGATCGAAATATAACAAAACTAGTATAAAGTTTTATAAGAATTCTGACAAATCTACAACCTACTTTCAGCATCTGAAGTTTATATTTGATAATCAATAATTGCTAACAGATAATCTGGAAAATAATTCCAAATAGACAAATTTGTAAATAATTTTAAACAAAAAGCTGAAAAAACTAATTATAAAACTATTTCAAATGCATAGATTCAAAAATAATTTCAATTAAGTAAATTCACAGTAAATAAAAATAGCCAAATAAAAAGATATTAATTTCTAATAACAGTTGCTCAAGGGTAATTCGCAATTTTTCAAGATTATCGAGATTTAATTCGAATTGTAAATCGTAAATCTCGCTTTCATGTGATTTTTCCAACTAAAATCGTAAAAGTGATGAAAAAGTATTATAAAAGAAAGAGCAGAAAAAGACAGTTTCAAGAATCTCGAAACGAAAGAAAAGGTCTGTATCATTTTGCTTCATCTGAAATTCTTAATGTTGGGAAGTTCTTTTGCGATGACCTGAAGATAACTAAAGAGGGTAGTGCCAGATCTTATTCGTTCCACTTCCACTTGTTTAAATTACGAAAGTTAAATCGTTATTTAAACTTTAGTCGGGAAAAAGCAATCTTACTTTTCGAGAATATATAAACTTTATAAAAACGAATAATTGAATTTCTCAGCTATAGCAAAACAAGTTGAGTTTATTTAACAGATTTTCAAGTTTAAAGCTAGCTTAAAATAGCTTAAAATAGCTAGACGTGTCGAAAAAAGCACACCTTCGAAATTCAAGTTTATTCAAGTTTATTCAATCAAGTTCAAAAATTGTTGAATGAACAGTTTTTAAATATTGAAAGTGTTTGACAGGGAAATTTTCGAGTCTGAAAAGTTTTCATATAAATGAAAATTTCCAGATAAAGAAGTTTGCATATAGAAAAGAAATTTTCAAATGGAGACAAGTGTTCAAATAGAGAATCGAAAAGTCTTGGAATAAAAACGTAATATTCTCAAAGATCTTTGAGTAGAAAGTTTTGAAGGATTTAAATACCACAATCAGATACGATTAAATTTGTCCTATTTTGTGATTAAACGTAGACTAATCTTGAGCTATAATTTAATAGTTAAAGCCAAATGCTAAAATAATATCTAATTAGGGTTAAAGATATATTTAATTACTTTTTAATGAAACATCTCTGTAACGATATAAATAGTGGCCTCTATTTTAAAAGTAACCTCAATATTAAGTCTACATTTAAAGATTACAAAATGTAAATCAGATTTTAGTCATTGTTTGAAAATTCGAAAAAGTCCAAAAGATATATAATATAGAAATAATTGCATCTCTTTTTGTGTGTGGAAAATAATGTATGAGTGAATAGATGTACATAAAAGTGGTCTTCGGGAAGAGTGAATCCATGACCTTTAGATATTATTATTAATAATATTAATATTTTTATCATAACTTATGTTATTGTATGCGACAAATGTCTCTGAAAAACGATCTTATTTAATTTAATTTATGCAAAGCTTACTTATAAGTAATAATTTACGTAGAAGCTGCCACATATAATTATAAATAATTTATTTTCGTATTGTCCAAATGTATTGTAAAACAAGTCTTTTCTGTAAATATAATCTTATGTTACAATTCTGCTATTTGCTTATTCAAATCCTCTTCAATGCATTGAAATAGAATAAAACATGTGTTTCAATTATGATATTAAGTAAATAATACTGACATATAATGTGATATTAAATTTGACCCATATTATTAAAATACAACAGAAAATAAATGCAAATATAGTTGGAAATAATAAATGCGAATATAATTTGAATATCAAAATAAAGACCGTAAACAATAAATTTAAGGGAATGTTCACAAATGACGTCACGTGCTTTCTATACTTTTCACCCTCGAGGGTAAAACGAATCTACACTCTCTAAATCTGAAACAGTAGAAATCTACTATTTTATAGTGAAAACTGCGAGCTACTAATTTATTTAGTAAAAAATCTACTAAAAATAGTAAAATTTAACTGATAATCAGTTGAAATTTACTAATTTAGCTGTGAAATTAGTAGATTTCTACTGATTTAAACTTAGACAGGCATATATGTAACAAACTCTAAGGAGATTTTACACTTTGTTTTTTTAAGGCATGAATTTGTAATAAAGTAATAATTATATTAACAAAGTTAATACAACTACTTTGTTAATATAATTATTATTTTGTTACAAATTCATGCCTTAAAAAAATCAAAGTTTTTAACCCCTTCCGAAGTTTAAATAAATTTTTATTCAAACAAATTTCTTTCAGTAAAAACAATTACCATGTTCACGCAAAAAAGATTTTATCCCAAACAACGAAAAGTTTCGCTAAAATAGCTAAAGTTTTTCCAGTTGCAGTAAAATATATGATTCTAAAGAAAAATTTTGATATTTTTGAAAAATACTTTTGTTTGTTCATTACGTTAATGTGTTTCTTCATCATTAAATGCGCAAAACTTTTTAGTAATTTGAACTAATTTGACTAATTACAGATAGAATTTTCGTCAGGTCACACTTTGTAATATCTTCCTCTAATCTCGCACGTTATTTTTTGTCACGCGTGGTAAAAAAAAATTTCCCTCCTTTTATATCGCGAGATCAGTATTATTTAAATTAAATTTTAATTTTAAATTAAATATTAAATTTAAATTAAATGTTTCTCAAACACATAAAAAATTATAATAAAATATAATGAACTATAATAGGTATAAATACCATTTCAAAATAAAATGATATGTAATTCTAATAAATATAAGTATCACTTTATGACAAAGTGATAATAGTAATTAGCAATTCAAATAAAATGAATTTAGGAAAGAATTACGAAAACATTGCTATTTTAAATAAACTTTAAATAATGTAAATTAACAAAACCAGCAATGCAAAAGTAAAAGGTAATTAAAAATTAAGCAGAAAAGTAGGTTGTCATAAAAACAACTGTTGAGTATAAAACGGATATTCATGGCAACTTTATTCTTTCCTTTGTCTGACTAAACACAACCTTTTCTACTTCTGACAATATTCGCATTTACTACTTCACAATTTTTATTCCATTTTCTATACAATTTCTATTCTGTTTCAGAATTGTCTTCATTTAAAATAGTAAAAGTCATGAACAATTTTTCTTTTAAAATCAAAAACTGAGTGAATGCAGAAAAACTTTCCCGAGTTTCTGACTAATTTGACTCGTCACGCTGGTGAAATCGGACTGTGCAGATCTTTGAAAAATATGACTTTAGTTCCATCAACTCAAGAGAATAATTTAAGTGATCTAAATTAATTCGCATTAACGAAATTAATCTCAATTAAACTTATTAAAATTAAAATCTCTGCTATAATTAATAGAGATATAATGTAATAAGTAATTATTAGAATTATTAAATAATTATTAAATAATTTTTAGTATAATTATTAAATAATTATTAAATAATTATTAGTATAATTATTAGATAATTATTAATATAATTATTAAATAATTATTACAATCATTATTAAATAATTAAAATCAATTATTAAATCAAAATATTACTTTCGTAGAAAGAGAATCCTGATTGACATTTTTTTAATTACAAAAATAAATTCAGTCATTTCACAAAGTCAAAAAAAAGCTCAGTAAACATAAAAGCGAAAATTTAATTTTTAAAACAACTCGTTTTCTTGTTTTTATTTTTTAAAAAAAGTTTATCTAGTTACTTTCACCGACAGCAGATATTTTTATTATCAACATTTCACGATCGTGGGTGGACACTGTCACTATTAAATTTTTTGTTTTTCATAAATCAAGTTTACAACTAAGAGGCAAAAAAGAAGAAAAATAAAGTGCACTTCTCGCCCTGGGATTACGATTTAAAATCGGAAAATCACTTTCCTCTAGAAAACCCTGACCTTTCAGTGAAATATTTTGCAGTTTTCTTTCGGAACAGACACCAATGTATCCCAATAAGTCGTCTATATATCACTCCTCAACCAACAGTAGAAACAGTAAATAATGGAAATCCTGAATTTTACAAAACATTCAAATCTTTCATATTCAATAAAAGTTAAAAGTTCACGACCTCGTTCACGACCCAGTAGAGAATTTATGTTCGATTATTAAATGATTCAACTTTTGATTTTAATTCAACTATTTGAAATATGTGATATACAAATTTCGTATTGTAATTAAAAATTTACATAATAATAGGCAGCAAGAATAAAAAATTGCTGATATTATTTATTTCGTATTCCCAAGTGCGAATTTAAAAACGGCCCAATACTGGCGCAGTATTGGCAAGACGAGTACCGAGTCTTGGCACACAATACTGGGACGACTCTTGGGTGTTAACAGCGGCATTCCGTCGGCAGCCGATTTTTGGCTGCCATTAACGCGCCATTAATGGACCAATATTGGCTGCTTATATTGCCCAAGTGATATTTAATAAAAAAAAATAAATTATTTAAGTATTTTAGAATTTTGCTTTTGGTAATAGTAAATACTGAAACATACAAATTATAAT